>JAJJWW010001948.1:35334-99331 GCA_023531295.1 Papaver armeniacum | reverse complement strand
CTCTTGATAAAGACTCGTTGATTTCTATTTGCTTGAGTAAAGATCAAATCGAGAGATTGAGATATAAACTCGTTGATATACTTTTTATCTAGATTGAGTCTGACTGTCTAGTTGATTCTTTAGAAAGTATATTGGAGTTTGTCTATACAGATTGCTAAGCGAAATATTGGGTGTGGTTGTTAGACCCCCGTTTTTTCAATTGGTATCAGAGTAGGAAAACACGTTCAAGACCTTACAAGTCTGTGTTTGTAGCGATTTGAAGATGGACGATTTTATCTCTGATAACACAACATTAGTTCAGAGTCACTCTTGTGAGTCTCAAAGTCCTGAAGCCTCTAAGAAAAACTTTGTCTCTTGTCCCTTGACTGAATCTGCATTCGACTGGGAAAAATCTCTTGATGAACAGTTGGATGATCATTCAGATGATAGTGATTCATAAGAAGGGCAAAGTATCGATGAGGAAGTTGCTCAATATATCAAGCTGTTTGACCGTTCTTTGAAAGAAAAGAGGTCAACAACTTGCTTGAGTAAATACATGGCTCCTCTTTGTCAAGAAAACAGAAAATCGAGAAAAATCTTAAAGGATATGATGGTGGGTACAAACTCTTAAAATCTATCGTTAAAGATCGTGATGAAGATGTTCGCACAAAGAGGTCTGAATGTGATAATCTTCTCCGAAATCTCTGTGTGTTGAAAGAAAGACTTGTAGATGCTGAAGCAAGATATGACTCTCAACAAAAATGTTTTAGTGACAAAGAACTAGTCTCCTTGCCAAAGAAAAATCCTTGGAAACTGACCTTGCAGCTGCTCTTGATAAAGTAAAATCACTGGAAGAGAATATGAGAAGATTCAATTCTAGCTCTACAAAATTGTCTTCTATGATTGGTGCATGTAAAGAACATCGTGATACAAGTGGTCTGGGCTATAAAGGAATAGACGCTCCAAAAACTAGTAAGATCAATTTCGTTAAAGATATTGATAATTCCTCATGTGAATAACCGAACGCAGCTTGTAATGTGTCTAAAGACAAGGATTGTTCTCCTTCTAAATCCACTCACATGAAGACAATTGAGAATAAATCCTGTAACTGCTATTACTGCGGAATTAAAGGACATCCTGAGCGAAAGTGTCGTTTTCGTTTAAGGAATGAAAAACTTCGCAACATTCTTGCATGGGTGTCTAAAGAAGTTATTAAACCTGTCTCTCAAATTGTTGGTACAAACGTCAATTTAGACAATCAAGAAAGATACTGTGATAAGTCCCTTCTTGACTTTGCTGCCAACAATGGTAAAAGGAAAAACGACAATAGAACAACTAACTTCTCAAATATCTATGAAAAGAGGAAAAGGCATAGGAGAAAGAAAGAAATGTTGAGTCCCGTGTTTCACCTTGAAGGAGGATGTTATTCCAAGAATCATGCTCCAGATTTCATACATATTAATAATCGAGTCTCAGAACTTAAAGTCAAAATAAACAGACTCAAACAGGAAATCAAAAAGACATGGAAAGCTACTGGCTCAGGTATTTCTAGTTGCTCTCTTGATATACCTCCTTCAACTGTGTTGCGTGATTGTTCTCTAAATCCCCTTGAAGGAGATAAAGAAGAAGTCAATAATGATGAGCAAAATGCTCATCTTAATAAGCCATGATTGCTCAATGTAGCATCCCTATTATATATTAAGAAGGATGCTCATAATTCTCAAGAAATCTGCCTTGAGAATACTGTCAGTGGTGAATGACTTTTTCTTATAATTGATGATCTTAAATTTGTTGAGCCTTGCTCCTTTTTATCTAATTGCTCTTCTTGGAACAAAAATGGTTCATCATTTGCCTTCCTTTGCCTCTCCATTCTACTTGGCCACGAACGTCTGGTGACCAAGTGTGCACGTAAGCCTGACCCACACGGACGTCGGTTCCTAGGGTTTTTGTGGAACATCTGTATATATATACATGTATCATAGGGTGATACATTGTTCCATAAGGTCAAAAGACTCTTTTCTGAGCACAATGGATGGAAGCAACAAAGTTGATGAAGTCAAGGAGGGCAAGACTATCGAGTTTCGTGAAAACCCTGTTTTCATAACATGTCATCATGCTATTGATCATGAAAAGAAATTACTAGTTCAGATGTCCTCACTACTGGTAGGAAATCTTCTTCAAGATTTTGAGATCATACGGGAACAACTCGGAATTGCAACAAGGAATCTAGACTTTCTGAAAAACGAACTGAAGAAAGCAACTAATGAACTCATCCATGTTCGATCTCTGGTTGTTGACCGGGTATAGTGAATAATGATTTCCTAGAATTAGTGTATCTAGTAAATCTTCTATTTTTCTGTTTTTTAGAAGAATAACTAGAGATTGGAATAGCCATTATTGTGACTACACAAAGCTATGTCCAACGTTTTCATCTTCATGTGTTTAGATTATTAGTTTAAACTCTAAACTTGTTTGGAAGATGATTTTTGCAGCATTATTCTTTATGGTTTTATATATTGCAATTGTTTATGGGATATGTGTGTTTGCGTCCGTGAACTATGATTGTCCCATATCTTGTCAAAAGTAAAGTCTTTCGTAAGTCGATATTCTTATATTGATAAAGGAATGAATGGACTTTTGACAAATACAAAAGTTAAGCCTATATTGTCAATTATTGATGGAAGATAGGTTAAAATCTTTTGTTTTTCAAGGATTATGTCTATTGTATGTCATGGTGCAAATTGTGATGGAAAATAAAATGAATCCTTGTGTATTCCGCAGTAATTGATCTTCCATGATCCATATTTTTTGTGTATTACTTTGAGGCTCCATAATGTGTCTTATGTTGAGCACTAAAACAATCAAAGTTGATTATTTTCATGGTTAGCTTTGTTGTTGTTCCATAAGGTACTTTATGACGAGCATATTGAACTAAATTAATCATCTTGTTTGGTTATTTAGTTATGACTCCATAAGTTTTCTTATGTTTGAGCACTTTCGATTGGGTTGGTTATTTTCATAATTAACTTTGTCATTATCTATATATAGATTCTCTTAAGTGAGTATGGCCAATTAAATTGATTACTCCGTGTGATTAGTTTGATTGTGTATTTCGATTAAATTAATCATGGGTTCTCTTGTAGTTAATTTAATTGAGTATTTTGGATTCAAATTCATACTTGTATGTGATTTGTTATGTCCAAAGAAATCTTTCTTTTCTTTCGAAATTAAGGTTGCTCTTGTTGTTCTTTTGGGAATGAAATATTATGGGTGAAGAGTTCTTTTTGAACTTGCGCTTAATTGCCATATCTTTGTGGGGAGTGCGGCTGTGGAATATTATTGGGGTTATCTTGTATCTTTAAACTCCTTGATGAATGCATTTAACTTCGGCTTTATGATTGCATCTAAATAAGATGATGTGTGTTTCTTTCTTTTGATCATGAAATGTCTCTTTCGGAAATTTCATTAGGATCCCGTTCTTGTACCTTTGCCAATTTTATTGACAAAATGGGGGAGAATTAATATGTAGTTCACACTACAAATACATACGGTTTTCGGATCATTATGTAAGGGGGAGTGGTTTCCATGTGAGATGGAGTATTGACTAAGGGGGAGTGATACATATCACCATAGTATTGTTGTTGAAGTTGTGATACAATTGAACTTTGACATTGTGTAATGATACTATGACACTGTATAACAATGATTGAGAACTCTTGTTTTCTTATTGTTATAGCTACGGATTTTCAACAACGATGATGCTAAACTTACAACCTTTGGGATCATTGGAGTACTTGGAAGTGACGAAGATTTCGAGTAATGTTGAATATTAGACATGTGGAATAGGAGCTACAAAAGTTTATTTATTTATTTTTTGTATTCCATATGTAATAATAGTTTTGCCACTAAAATTGACAAAGGGGGAGATTGTTAGAGCATTGCTCGGTCGAACTCGCATGCGTTGCTATCTCAAGCATGTTTGTCAATGTTAGTGATCAAAACTATAAGTCTTGATTTCTAGCCTATGTAGCTAAAGGTCTCGGACTAGGATAGAAAGTGTAGTTGAGCTCAAGAACTCCATGGCAATCATCATACAAGATGAAGGACTACTCGAGGAACCGGTGGAACTTCATCGACTAAAAGGTATGTGAAGACTTGAACTTATCTGTCACTCAAAAGTCTATTTACTTTATCTCCTACTCTTGAGACAAAAGTCGTTTAGAAGTATAGACTTTCATTATACACATTTACTATTTCGAGCCGAGTTTAACTCGCCTATCTATTTCTCGAAATATGTGTTGGTAAGCTTTCGCTTTAACCGAATTCATCTTTACCTAGTGACGAAAGTCATGATATGTTTCAATCACATTGGAAATTGCTCCGACGAAAAATGGTCTGTGAATAACGGCTATATAACGTTCTCTGAGAATGTTTCAATGATTGAAATGAGAGTTTAGATTACATAACCATTGGTAGGATATAAGCATTGTTGTGGAAACACATATATGTATAAAGTCATTATTCCTTGAACCAAAGTTTGCGAACTTTGTTGATCAAGAGAAATGGAAGTGGCGCAAGCCAAGTCCGCGAACTTAGTCCGCGAACTCAATCCGCGAACTATCGGAAGTTCTCACCCGAGAATTTCTGCTGGAGTTTGTGTACTCCTTCCATGAGCTTAAGTCCGCGAACTTGAGTGGGTTATATCTAAAACCGGTTGTTCTTGAACTAATGTTTATATAAACTAAGGAATGCTTTTGCAAACCGTGGCTATAAAGTTCATGAACCGATTCGAGTGAATCAAACCGTTTTTGATTCGATTGTATCTTGTGTATTTACATAATATCTAAGCAATTGAACAATTCTCTAACTAGTTAATTTGAGTCATTTAAACTAGTTATGGTGAAGAAGAATATGGTTGATATGAGAGTGATCATATGGCTAACCATTTGGTTGACTATTGTTGCACCAACAAATGTTAATGTTTGGGTACGGTTCATAAAACCAAAATTGAACATTTCGTTTGTGTGTAACAAGCTAAGTTTACGATCCAACGGTTGAGAAATATTAGCTTGAATCTAATCAGGT
This sequence comes from Papaver armeniacum, assembly GCA_023531295.1. Taxonomy (NCBI): domain Eukaryota; kingdom Viridiplantae; phylum Streptophyta; class Magnoliopsida; order Ranunculales; family Papaveraceae; genus Papaver; species Papaver armeniacum. Next base: position 94,267 of record JAJJWW010001948.1, on the reverse strand, counting down.
TTTCATCTAACGGTGAATATTGAATGCTTTGTTACTAAGCTAACATTGATTGCAAACCCTGATTTGAAAGACTATATAAGGGAGAACTCTAGCAATTGGGAAACCAAATCCCCACACTTTACGTGTGATACTAGTTTGCTAAGCTAGAGTCGATTCTCCTTTAACCTTTGGTTTTCTTCTTCTAAAACCAGGTTAACGACTTAAAGACTTCATTGGGATTGTGAAGCCAGACCGATACTTCTTTTCTTGTAGTTGTGTGATCTGATCTTGTTGTTTCTATCGTACGAGTACAATTGAAATAATTGGCTTGAGATTTATATCTCCGATAGGCAAGATAGAAAAGAAATCACAAACACTTCGTCTCATCGTTTGTGATTTCACAATATCTTTTTTCGCTGCGTCGATTAAGATTATTGTGAGGTGATCAATAATACTAGGTTGTTCTTCGGGAATATAAGTCCGGGTTATTGATTGTTTCCTGTTCACCTTGATTTATCAAAAGACGGAACAAAACTCATAGGTTTATTCGTGGGAGACGGATTTATCTATTACTATATACTTTTCTGTGTGATACAAATTTGTTTATTAAAGTCTTCGACTTTGGGTCGTAGAAACTCTTAGTTGTGGGTGAGATCAGCTAAGGGAATCAAGTACGTAGCATCCTGCTGGGATCGGAGGCGTAGGAGCATAATTGTACCTTGGATCAGTGTGAGATTGATTGGGGTTCAACTACAGTCCAGACCGAAGTTAATTTGGAGTTGGCTAGAGTCTGTAGCGGCTTAATACAGTGTGTGTTCAATCTGGACTAGGTCCCGGGGTTTTCTGCATTTGCGGTTTCCTCGTTAACAAAATTATGGTATCTTTGTTATTTCTATTCCGCATTATATTTGTTTATATAATTGAAATATCACAGGTTGTGCATTGTTCAATCAATTAGAATATCCGACCTTTTGGTTGTTGATTTAAATTGATTGACACTTGGATATTGGTCTTTGGTACCATCCAAGTTATCTCTCTTTGATAAAGACTCGCAGATTTCTATTTGCTTGAGTAAAGATCAAATCGAGAGATTGAGATATAAACTCGTTGATATACTTTTATCTAGATTGAGTCTGACTGTCTAGTTGATTCTATAGAAAGTATATTGGAGTTTTTCCATACAGATTGCTAAGCGAAATATTGGGTGTGGTTGTTAGACCCCCGCTTTTTCAATTAGAACAATCCATTTCAATCATGTTTACAGAGAGATTATCTTCTCTGCTGATTTCTTTGCAAAGAAGGGTGGATATCTTTAAAAAGGTCAAGTAATAATATTTAATGAAAGACCTCCTTCTATGCACAGAATAAAACATCCAAATACAGTATATTACAGATTCTGAATTGTTGTTTTTCTTTGGCTTATGACATGTTGTCAGCTTTAGCCTTTTTATCTTTTTATTTCCGTTTCTTTTTTCTCCTCTGTTTGTAAGCTTTGGTTTTTGCTTAATAAAATTCTGAGTTTAGTTAAAAAAAAAAAAAAAAAAAAGCGTACCAGTACGCGTACTGTCGGAAGTTCACATCCCGTGAATTTCTGCTGGAGTTTGTGAACCAAAAACAAACTCAATCCGGGTACTTAAGTATGCGTACAAGTATGTGTACTTAAGTAGGTTATTTCCGGTTTGTTCATGAACTAAAACATTTATTTAATAAGGAATGCAATCTTTGCAAACCGGGGCTATAATGTTCATGAATCGATTCGAGTGAGTCAAAACCGATTTTGCTTCGATTGTGTCTTGTATACTTCTATGAGATCTAAGCAATTGAACAACTCTCTAACTAGTTCATCTGAGTCATTTGAACTAGTTATGGTGAAGATGAATAAGGTTGATATGAAAGTGCTCATATGGCTAACCATTGGTTAACTATTGTTGAACCAACTAAGTGTACACGTTTAGGTACGGTTACTCAAACCTAAATAAAGTTGCATTTCATTTGTGTGTAACAAGCTAAGTTCGATCTAACGGTTAAAAGATATTACCTTGAATCTAATCAGGTTTTCATCTAACGGTGAATATTGAATGCTTTGTTACTAAGGTAACTTAGATTGCAAACCCTGATTTGGAGACTATATAAAGGAGAACTCTAGCAACTGGGAAACCTAATCCCCATACCTCCTGTGTGATACTAGTTGTATAACCTAGAGTCGATTCTCCTTTAACCTAAGGTTTTCATGAAACCCTGTAGGTTAACGACTTGAAGACTTCATTGGGATTGTGAAGCCAGACCCAACTATTTTCTCTGTAGTTGCGTGGTCTGATCTTGTTGTTTTTATCGTGTTGAGTACAATTGTAAAATTGGCTCGAGATTAATTTTTCCGATAGGCAAGATAGAAAAGTAGTCACAAACACTTCGTCTCATCGTTTGTGATTCCACAATATCTTGTTTCGCTAGTCGATTAAGATTATTGTGAGGTGATTGATATTTCTAGGCTGTTCTTCAGGAATATAAGTCCGATATATCAATTGGTTCTTATTCACCTTGATTTATAAAAAGACGAAACAAAACTCGTAGGTATTTATGTGGGAGACATATTTATCTATTCCAATAGACTTTTCTGTGTGAGACAGATTTGTTTATTCTATGTGAGACAGATTTGTTTATTAAAGTCTTCGACTTTGGGTCGTAGCAACTCTTAGTTGTGGGTGAGATCAGCTAAGGGAATCAAGTGCGTAGTATCCTGCTGGGATCAGAGACGTAAGGAACGCAACTGTACCTTGAATCAGTGTGAGATTGATTAGGGTTCAACTACAGTCCATACCGAAGTTAGTTTGTAGTAGGCTAGTGTCTGTAGCGTCTTAATACAGTGTGGTGTTCAACCTGGACTAGGAATCCGGGGTTTTTCCGCATTTGCGGTTTTTCTCGTTAACAAAATTCTGGTGTCTGTGTTATTTCTTTTCCGCATTATATTTTGTTATATAATTGAAATATCACAGGTTGTGCATTGAATCGATCAATTGGTAAATCCAACCTTTGGTTGTTGATTGAAATTGATTGATCCTTGAACATTGGTCTTTGGAACCGTTCAAGTTATTCCTCTCATATTCAATCAGGCTCGCAAATTGTATTTGTTTGATTACGGATTGAAAAGAGAGATTGAGATATAACTCTTTGATAAACTGTTTTATTAAGATTGAGTCTGACTGTCTAGTTGATTATCTTGTAAGTATATTGGAGTTATTCCATACAAATTGCTAAGCGAAATATTGGGTGAGGTTATTAGACCCCCTTTTTTTCATTTGTGATTACTTTTTATATCTTACCCATCAGAGATAAATCTCGAGAATTTTTTTATTTGTGATTACTTTTTATATCTTACCCATCAGAGATAAATCTCGAGAAAATCTTAGAGAAGATAGTACTAAACACGATAGAACAAGTAAGATCAGAATACGCAACTACAAAGAAAATAGTTGGATCTGGCTTCAGAATCCCAATGAAGTCTTAAAGTCGTTAACCTATAATGGTTTTAGAAAAACCTAGGCTAAAGGAGAATCGACTCTAGTACGAAACTAGTATCACACATAAGTGTGGGGATTAGGTTTTCCAGTTGCTAGAGTTTTCCCTTATATAGTCTTCAAATCGGGGTTTGATAGCTTAGTAACAAAGCAATCAATATTCACCGTTAGATGAAAACCTAATTTAAGATTCAAGCAAAGTTTGCTTAAAACCAAAGCAATATTTCTCCACCATTAGATGGTCTTAGCTTGTTACATACAAATGAAATATACTTCCATTTACATATGGGTAACTGTACCTAAACGTGTATATTGAGTTGGCTCAACAATAGTTAACCGAAGTTAGCCATATGAACACTTTTGTATTAACCACATTCATCTAACACTTCTAGATCAAATATGATGATCAATAAAACAAGAATGATAATCAAATGAATCTAATTTTGTTACGCAAACTGTCATTCCGGACCGAACTCAGGTGAAACCGTTTGCAAACGGGTATGCAAACTTGGTTCCCAGACTTTCACAGTTAAAACCGTTCGCATACTGGTACGCAAACTTGGTTCCGGGACCTGAATCATTCTTACAACAGTTTGCATACTGGTACACATACTGTGTTATATCCAGACAATGGTTAATTGTTCTAAATTCTCATTTTAATCATTGAAACATCCTTAGAAGACGACAATAGCTGTCTCACACAAACTATTAGCTTATAAGTAATTTTCAAGCGATCTAATGATCAATACGAAACTTTCCGAGTCGACATCAAATGACTGTCTTACACAAATCATGTAAGATGTTTCAAGGCAATTTTCACATGATCATGTTTTGACTCATTATTTAGTTTCCAACAAATAAATTATTTCCAATTAAACTCCTCAAGTATAATGATGAACATAGTTAAAGCAAAAAGCTTTCCAACACATATTTTGAGAAATATATAAGAGAGTTACACTCAGCTCGAAATATCAAATGTATATAATGTAGAAGTCTATATAGCTATATGACTTAGTATCAATAGGAGATAGAATAGAATAGACTTCTAAGTGATAGATGAGTTTAAGTCTCCACATACCTTTTGTTGATCAAGTTCCTCCAAGCTCCCCTCAATAGATCTTCGTCTTCAATCGATGAACGCCGTGAAGTCTAAGCTCAACTACACATTCTATCCTAATCCGAGACATAGCTATAAGTAGGCTAGAAATCAAGACTTATAGTTTTGACACCTAAACTTGACAAACAAGCTTGAGATAACAACGTTTGCGAGTTCGACCGACAAAGGTTTCAACAATCTCCCCTTTGTCAATTTTAGTGACAAAACTATCAATACATATGGATTACAAAATAAATAAACTTTGTAGCTTCTCATCCAACATGCTTGATTTCCTTGGTTATTCAACGTTCCTTGAATTCTTCGTCACTTCAAGTACTCTAGCGATTCTGAACGTGTTCAACTCAGTATCATTGTTGTTGAAGATCCGTAGCCATAATAATAAGAAAACAAATGTTCTCAATTATTGTTATACAGTGTCGTAGTATCATTACACATATTGTATCACTACTTTGATAATAATACTATGGTGATATGTATCACTCCCCCTTAGTCAATACTTCATCTCACAATGAAAACCACTCCCCTTTACATAATGATCCGTAAACCATATGTATGTAGTGTGAACTACAAAATAATTCTCCCCCTTTTTGTCAATAAAAATTGGCAAAGGTACGAAAACTAACGGGATCATAATGAAATTCTCAAAGAGATTATTCATGACTAAAAGAGAACATATCAACTTGGTTTCGATGATTTCACATAGTCGAAACTTAGTGTATTCATCAAGGAGTTTATAAAGATACAAGATAACTCATACGATATTCCACAGTCGCACTCCCCACAAAGATTTGGCAATTAAGAACTCCCCCCCATAATATGTCATTCCCAAGGGAACAACAAGAGCGACCTTACTTTTATGAGAAAAGAAGGATTTCTTTGGACATTAACAAATTACATGAAACATGAATTTGTATCCAGAAAACTCAAATAAATTAACCAAAAGAGACCCAATGATTAATTTAATCGGAAATGCTCAACATAAGAGAACTTACGGAGTCGTACAGTGCGGAATATTCAAAAGTTCATTCTATCTTTTATCAATATTTGCATAAAGACATAATAGACTTAACTTTTGACATATATGAGATAATCATAGTTCACGGACGTAAACATACATATCCCATAACATATTTTTGCAATATATAAAACCACTAAGATTAAATACTGCAAAATCATCTTCCAAATAACTTAGAATTTAAATAAATAAATCTAAAAACATTGCAAGATGAAATCGTTGGCAATAGCTATGTGTAATCACAATATTTGCTATTCCAAACCCTAGTTATCCTTCTTAAAAACACAAGAGTAAATTCTCATAAGAAGTTTCCTAGAAATCGTAGAGCTTTTTCAGAGCATCTACCGAGAATTCCTTCTCGTTATTGAAAAAACCATTGATTATGGGATCGTTTAATTCCTCCAAATCTTCAGAAATATCAGTTAACTCACTAAGTTCTATTTTCAGTTCACACAAGGTGTTCTTTGTTAGAGATAACATATGTTCGTAGTGAGCTATCTTTTCTAAAGACAAAATGATTTGAGATTTTAAATCATTTCTTTTGTTGATGAAATCCTTCACCATAACCCTAAAGTTATTATCAAAATGACAAACAGATAAAGGCGATTAGAGGAGGAACCTTTTTCATCATTTGTAGATCTCTCATTTTTCTTCCTCGAGGATTGGATTCCTTCACAAAGATACACATTATTTGCTTATATTGCATCCCTTTTTGTGGTACCTCTAGTTACAGGAGCCATGAAACTGTATCTTTCAAAGAGAAAAGAGTGAAGGGCATTTTGATCAAAAATGAATATAAATAGAGCATTGGACAACCAAACCCTAGAAGAAATTTGAAAAAGTCTTTCACGGTTCATGATCCATTATCTATTTTTAATAAGTAAATATTTACTTAACTTACATAACCTTGAATAAACTAGGAAATTAACAATTATACAAAACTTGAGCAACCTTGATGCAATCCTCATATTCTCAATTTAATAATGAGGATGCAAACATCACTACTATTAGATAGTGAATGAGTGAGCAAAATGCTCACATCTTGTATCACATAATGACTTATCAAGGTTTGTTGTGTAAACAGACTTCTTACCTCGTCTGACTATGGTTCTCTTAGATTTCTTCTTGTCTTCAGGAGTTCCCTGTTGATTACCCAAGGACAAATTCATTCCTTGCATGTCATTTTGAAGTTTGGCAATTCTTTAGTTGTTTCTCTTGAATTTCCAACACTTATTTTGAACATGATTTGCATTTCCACAAAACAAACAAATTAGAGAAGATTTTTTGTTTTGCTGATTTGCCTTATGTTTATCACAACTTTCATCATCCATTATTCCACATCCGGCTGGAAAGAAGTTATTTGTGCTCACATTTTTGCTTTTGAACCCTAACCCATTTGTGTTTCCAAAATATTTCTGACCAAATAACATTGATGAGAACTTGTCAGAACTTCCAGACAACCTTTGCAGGTCACACTTAAGATATTAATCTCTCTTTCCTTTAGAGATAGGGTTCTGGCGAATTCATCATTAAGACAATCAATCTCAAGATTTTTCACCTGAAGTGATGATTCAAGTTTCTACAACGAAGCCTTTAGTCGAAGATTTTCCTGGTGAATTTCTTCACTTTTATCCAAGAAATCAAAAATCTCAGTGTCAGACTCATATTCAAAATCAGAATTTGAGTTGGTAGAAGTTTCTGTTGTGAGAGCTGAAATTTCATTGCAGACATCGGAAGTATGCAAAGTTTTGACAAACTGAAATGATTTTTCTTGTATTAAATCATCTGAAACATCAAACAGAGAGAGATGTTTTTCACATCTTTTGCTTCTTTTTACAATATCCTTGATCTTTTGTGTAATCAGTGATATTTATCAAAATCAACATGAGTAGGACAACATTCATCAGCCCAAGACAAGTTAGAAGATTCGTTTGTATGGGTCACAACATTGAACGCAGAAATTATGACCGTGTTCTGATCGAGATCAAGTATTTTCAACTTTCCAACAAGTGAGTTTCTGGAAAGTGTTTCAAGGTTATTTCCTTCAACGATGGCATGTTTCTTAGAGTCGTATCTAGCTGGCAACGATCATAGAATTTCATCACAATATCCTTTTCAGGAATAGTCTTACCTAATGCAAAGAACACAAACAATTTTAGACACTTTGTGATTAAACTCATCAAATGAATCTTCATCAGCCATACGAAGGTTTTCCCAGTCTGAATTTAGGTTTTGAAGCCTAGCTTATTTCTCAAAGGTATTCCATGTAAATACGGTTTCTAAGATATATCCCAAGCATCCTTAGACCAAGTGCATGTAGACACATGGTGCTGAAGATCTGGGGTAATGACATGGATGATAGCATTTAAAACGACATGGATGAAACACCTAGCATTTAAACCGTTTGCAAATCACGCTTGAAGAAAGGAACGCATAAAATTTTTCCACCAAGGATAATTCTTTGAAGCAAGAATCTCATGATCTTCATACTCTTAGCCAATATCCTTTGCAATGGAAACACCTTCTTGATTTTAAGTTAACCATTGGAGGATTATAGCCATTAACAACACGAACCCATGTTTTTAAGCAAATCATCAAATTAAATGACAACCAATTAATTCAAATCATATTTCAATTAAAATTAATGCAAAAGAAGAATTAAATAATTTTACCCATGTATGAAATTCGCGCATAAAATTTTTCCACCAAGGATAAAAGGAGAGATATCAAATAAACCAGCCATCGTTAAAACTATCTATTACTGGTAAATGTCACATTTTACGTTTCCCCACAGATAACAACTTTTCCCATAGCAGATTTTCTTGATTCTCTCGTTGCTATCACTCCATCCTCCTTCTACTCACCCCATCACTCTTTATATACTATACATAGGACACAAACTTAATCCAATGAGGTCTTTCAAACACGCGTGTTTGCACTGTGCATATCTCTCGATTATCTAGCCAATTGAAAATACCAACCCCGTTAGGGTTATCCCAACAACCACACCCAAAATGATTCGTGAGAAAATAAGTTTTCCCGGAAAACTGTAAACGATGAAGGTCACTAACTCAATATAATTCCAAGAGAATCAACTCTTTATTTCCAAAAATGCCTACAAACACGCAAAACACCATTATAAGGACGAAAAACGAGTACTCAATCAAGGAAATATATCCAAGAACAACCACACCCAATGATTATATCTCAATTTCTCAACTGCAAAATATATCCAAGAGTTATATCTCAATTTCTCAATGCAATCTGCAATCGAACAGAAAGAGTTCTGTGAGCCTGATTGATATGAGAAATAACTTGAACGGTACCAAAGACCAATGTTCAAGTGCCGATCAATTTATATCAACAACCAAATGTTGGATTATCTAATTGATTGAACTTACGCACAACCTGTGATATTTTAATTATATAAATAAATATAATGCGGAAAAGAAATAACACCGACACCAGAAATTTTGTTAACGAGGAAACCGCAAATGCACAAAAACCTCGGGACCTAGTCCAGATTGAACACCACATTGTATTAAGCCGCTACAGACACTAGCCTACTACAAGTTAAATTCGGACTGGAATGTAGTTGAGCCCTAACTAAGTATCACACCGATTAAGGTACAGTCGCGTTCCTTACGTCTCTGAATCCCAGCAGGACTCTACGCACTTGATTCCCTTAGTTGATCTCACCCACAACTAAGAGTTACTACGATCCAAATTCGAAAACTTATAGAAAAATCCGTCTCACACGGAAAAGCCTATTCTGATAGATAAATCTGTCTCCCACAAAAGTACTTATGAAGTTTTGATAAATCAAGGTGAACAGGAACCAATTGATACACCGGTCTTATATTCCCGAAGAACATCCTAGTAATATCAATCACCTCACAATAACTTAACTATATGGTGGTAGAACAAGTTATTGTGGAATCACAAAGAATGAGACGAAGAGCTTTGTGATTACTTTTTATATCTTATCTATCGGATATAAATCTCGAGCAAATCTTAGAGAAGATAATACTAAACACTATAGAACAAGTAAGATCAGAACACGCAACTACAAAGAAAATAGTTGGATCTGGCTTCAGAATCCCAATGAAGTCTTAAAGTCGTTAACCTATAATGGTTTTAGAAAACCTAGGCTAAAGGAGAATTGACTCTAGTACGCAACTAGTATCACACAAAAGTGTGGGGATTAGGTTTTCCAGTTGCTAGAGTTCTCCCTTATATAGTCTTCAAATCAGGGTTTGATAGTTTTGAAACAAAGCAATCAATATTCACTGTTAGATGAAAACCTAATTTAATATTCAAGCTAAGTTTGCTTAAAACCAAAGCAATATCTCTCCACCGTTAGATGGTTTTAGCTTGTTACACACGAATGAGATATACTTTCATTTAGATATGGGTAACCGTACCTAAACGTGTATATTGAGCTGGATCAACAATAGTTAACCGAAGTTAGCCATATAAACACTTTTTTATTAACCACATTTAACAACGAAAGATTCCCTAATCATCTCTTCTTCTTATTTCTTAAATTCATAAACCAATCCTCTCTTAATATTTACTTTTGTGTCTGTTTAGCTAATCTGAATAACATGTCGATTACACAGCTCTCTGTGGGAATGATCCTTAGTATCGCTATATTACTAGTTAATTTTTGGAAAATATCTCGACTAATTTGTTATGCCTAAACAACCCATCACATGCCAAATCTACCGATCATAAGTAGCCGAAGTTTCCAAAATTCAGTTGGTTTTGCTTACACCGACCTACCCATTCAACAAGACATTCTTGTCGTACTCAATGCATGCAATCAAGACACCGCCTTCCCGGAAAGCCTCTTTTTGTGTTTTCCTTAAAAATTTCTATCGACATCTATCTTAGTAGGTTCTAATAACCAATATGGACCAAGATGGTTGACTACCTATTCACAAAACATTGTGAGATACTTGAATGTAGTTGTTTTGCTCATACACATATACTTGTATGTTTTGTACTCCACAACATAGTATTTGTAGGACTGCAATGATTTTTCGTTCAGCAAAAAATCCCAGTATATTGCAACACTTGTCGCCGGATTAGGGTAATACCCAAAAAAGCATGACGATTGGATACTTTTATTATTTAGGTTCCAACAGGGTAATTATATTTTTAGCTACCATATTTTGACTCTAAAAACAGGGAATGGGGTTATCTTATTGAGTATCTTTTTGGTAAAAATTCATCACTTTAGTAGATCTTGAAGCTACAAGGTCCCTTATGATCTTTTTTAAGGCTTTGAAAGATCCCATGTGGTAAATGACACAAGTTCTCATGATTGTGATGTGGTCTAAGATGGTTTTAAAAAAAATTACCTTCTTTCTTAGATATCCGAAAGCTTTCCTTTATTTTGAGTTGGTGAAACTCCACCCGAGTAACATGAAATGGTATTTAGTTTTTATAAGTGCATTTTCAAAAGATTTGTAAGTTTTTAGGAAACCATATTTCTGGGTTATGATTTCATGAATTTGTTTCCTCTCTGGTTTAGTTATTTTGTTTGCTAACAAGTAAAAATCTTTGTTATAATCCAAGTCTCTGGCTTCTTAAAACATAGTTGTTAATGACAAGATGTTCCCATCCAATTATGTGTAGAACCTTAACCTAGGTTAAATCCGAGTGGCTCATGCACCAGATTCCTTAAAATAACCCCACTCACAAATATTATTGCTTTCATTGGGTTAAACTCGAGCTGCTCTTGCCAAGTTATTTAGTGAAAAGGATTCAAAGTGTACCACTTACGCCTTCGATGATATAAGGAATTTTGTCGGAGTAAGCATGTGATGGGATGCTTTAAGGTTATTGATTTGAGAGAAAATAAATATTGAGTATGATTAGGTTGATAATGTGTTGGAAATTGGACGATGAAATCTCTAACCAGTACTCTTTACCTCTGATATTCGTATTAGTTTACTTGCCTTAGTTTAATTTAGCTTTAATCATAATGAAATACCCTCTATTTACATAAGTAATCAAATGTAAATGACAATTACCGACATCTATGTGGACAAGAACTTGTTCTTGCAATTAGACTCTAATTTATATTTATGAAGTAAGAACTTGGTTTCATTTGTTTAATAAACAAAATGTGCTCCATGAGAAAAGTGACACTGAAAAATTGGCACCTTTTCCGATAGTGCACTAGCTATTATAGGAATAAGCCCTGTTACTTTCAATATATTTAGCCCTTTTGTGTTAAAAACTTGTCCAAAAATGAAACTGTAGCGTTGCACATATATGTATGGGTCAACAATAAGATTGCAGCAATAATGGTGATATAGTTGGGTCATCATCAACAAAAGTCTACATAATACTTTGAATATTTCAATTTATTGATGGAAAAATAAAATATTAGAAATCTTATCTCACTCTCAAACAATTCAACAAGTAAGAAGTTGCCTTGAATTTATTAGTAACCTACATCATCTCACTTACTGATATTGATATTGAAAATGGTGGGATACTTTGTTCATCATTGAAGTAATTTTGCGGATCAACTTCTTTCTTAACCATAGTCAGTCTTTTGAAATTTCCTTTGAAATACTTTGTTCCCCTATTTTCTAAAATGAACATGGCGCTTAAAGTAATTTTGACGGAGGTTTTAGGGTTTTAGTATACTATAAAAACTTAGCTCATTACCAGGGTTTTGGTTGAGCGCATTCTGATCTAATCCAAGCTTTTTCTAAGGTAAACAACTAAACATCATCTCTTTCTTTTTTCATATAATCTAAGTGTTTAGGGATATTTTGACTTTGGGTCACATAAAAGTGACCAAATTTGTGTTTGGGTCACCGTAAAATTTTAATTAGAGTTTGGGTCACAGGATTGTGGTTGACTGTCTTGACCGTTAGCAAAATCAGTTATATCCATAAATGACCAAATTAACCTTAACAGTAACCTAATTTTACTAATTAAACCAAACGGACGTCATCATCACGAGAACGGAGAGTCGTAAAGTAAATCGCCTAAATCCAACCAAACTCCAAAATTTTGTTGTTGGTAAGATGGACAAGTGCAGTGAAAAGTTAGGGTTATGACAAATATTATAGAAACTAACAACAATAAAGAAGAGTATTTAAGTCAAGGTATGTTGTTGGTTGCCGTAAATAATGAAGAACACATGGTTGATGCCGACATGTCGTTGAATTTCCAAATTAAATCAATTAAAACAGAAGAATCGTTGAATTCCAATGGAAAAAGCACATCCCACTTCATGAATTAGCAATAGAAATTGAAATAGGATAAAATCCCCAAAATTTCTCAAGAACACGAATTAGAAGAAATTCCCAAATTAACATTATGAATTTGATCCATAAATCCCCAGAGAATTAGGTTAATAGAAACAAATCTAGAATTTATTTTGTTACACTATAAAGATAAATTCTAACCAATGGGAGTTCATCCATTCACCCTCTTCTTCTCTCGTTATGCTATTGATACACAAACTTTCGTTGCTTCTTCTTGAGCTCCACTTATGTTTCCAATCGGGTTTTCTAAAAACATTATCAAAGATTTCCACTAAATTGAATCTGGTATTAATCTAATCATGATTATAAAAATCTCAACTGATTATCATGGACTACTCCTAATGAATCATGAACAAAACATAAAAATGTAATTGAGAATATTTTTTTGAGATGGAATGGAGAAGTGGGTCGTGAAAGAGAATGCGAAAAGAGAGAAAGAAACAAACAAGAAGAAGAGAGACTTTGTTCTCGTGGGATGAGTTTCATTAGATTTTGAAGCAACACGTGTGACTCATTTGTTCACTTACAACGATGGTTGACAGGTGTTAAGTAAATAAAAAGAAAAAATAAAAATAAAAATAAAAATAAAATAATCTTAATAAATCCAAGACGGTCAACGGCACGTCTGTGACCCAAACTCTAATTAAAATTTCTTCGTGACCCAAACGCAATTCTGGTCACTTTTCTGTGACCCAAAGTCAAAATATCCCAAGTGTTTATTGGTATGATTTTCTTGTTTCTGATCTCTATTGTCCTTGATCTCTTCTCTTCAGTTTTTTTTTTTTTTGATTTCTCACATGATTTAGGTTTCAGTGGTTATCATATATGTGTTTCTATTTTGGTTCTCTTGTTTATGATCTCTATTGGTCTTGATTTCTTGTGTTTTTATTATTTATTATTTTTTTATTTGTCACATGATTTAGGGGTCATTGTGCGTTATGTTTGATTTCTATATTTGTATTGTTTATTTCTAATCATTTATTGTATTAGGCGTCATTGTGTGTTATTTGGTTAATTTGATCTCTATTGGTCTTGATTTCTTGTGTGTGTGTTTTTTTTTTTTTACTTCTCACATGATTTAGGGGTCATTATGTGTTATTTGGTTACTTATATCTATTTAAATCTAGCTTATTATAGAGTGTGGAATGATAACGTTGCTATTATTTATTCTTAGATCCAATGAATGTAGTAAACTTATTGTATATTTGGTTATTTGGTTACTGAATCTTGATTTGTTCTGGAAATCCAACATCCTTCTTTGCTTCTTGTTTGAGAAATATTGTCATTTGTATTGTCTCTCGTTTCTTATTCAGTTTCATTTGTATGGTTTTATGTTCAAATCTCTAGAATGGTTAGGTCCGATGATGAAGAGTATAATCCAAGGATTGGAATGTCTCCTAGGAGCTCTCCCAGGATCACTAGAAACAAGGCTTCTACTGAGCCAAATATTCAACTACAGGTTTCCTACATCTATGTGGACAAGAACTTGTTCTTGCAATTAGACTCTAATTTATATTTATGAAGTAAGAACTTGGTTTCATTTGTTTAATAAACAAAAAGTGCTCCATGAGAAAAGTGACACTGAAAAATTGGCACCTTTTCCGATAGTGCACTAGCTATTATAGGAATAACCCATGTTACTTTCAATATATTTATCTCTTTTGTGCTAAAAACTTGTCCAAAAATGAAATTGTATCGTTGCATATATATGTATGGGTCAATAATAAGATTGCAACAATAATGTTGATATAGTTGGGTCATCATCAGCAAAAGTCTACATAATACTTTGAATATTTCAATTTATTGATGGAAAAATAAAATATTAGCAATCTTATCTCACTCTCAAACAATTCAACAAGTAAGAAATTTCCCTGGAATTTATTAGTAACCTACATCTCACTTACTGATATTGATACTGAAAATGGTGGGATACTTGGTTCATCATTGAAATAATTTTGCGGATCAACTTCTTTCTTAACCATAGCCAGTCTTATAAAATTTCATTTGAAATACTTTGTTCTCCATTGAGTAGCTTTCAAATGATTCACATTAGGAAGATCATTATTCTTACCCAGATCAAGATCTCTATGATTGACACAAGCATCTCTTGGCGAACTCGAAACATACAAAGTCATGTAACTGGAAAGATTTCTTATCCAATTTATATGTTTTGAGATGGTTATCCTTGATTCCACTTCACATTATATTGAAAATCATACAAATTACCTTTTCTATGTCAGAATGGTATAGCTGCCTCTGGAATGTCTTTCATCTTACCGCAAAACGAATCTAAAATTATATACACCATGTACATTTCTTCTCCAAGAACTCTTTTCAAAAGCCCTTATAACCCAGCCTAGGAAATCGTTTTTTACACGTAATCGGATTTCGCTTTGAAAGGCAATGTATCAGTGTGTTCTATTTATAAGTTGAGAAAGTTGTTGATAGTTATCGATGTTCAAGACCGAATCGATCCAACTCATTTCCTTACAGTCGTTTGCGGTTAACCCGAGTTCGGGGAAGCTTTTTTGCATTATTTTGAGTAGATCTTGAGCACCACCAAGACACAATGAGTTGAAAACAACTTGAAATGTTTTTTTACCATTCCAAGTTCCAAGTTGTATGACGAGTCTAATGAATAGATCTTGTGGAAGTTTATCATCAACTTTTTGCCATTTCATGACAAGTTTGCATCTTGTTATACTACTCTAACATGTGAGAAAACATAGACTATTTGGTGGAACTTGGACTAGTTTGATCTTCCATGAAAGAATGATTTCGAAACTTGTATCGCTTCCACCTCTGATTACCTAAAACAAATTTTCACCCATCGATGTTCTATTGTGGATGTTTCCATTAACATAAAGTACGGTGGCATCAACAAAACTATCGGCGACAAAACCATATTTTTCACACCAACATTCCAATACAAGCTCCGCTGAAGCTCCCACCAACACCTATTGTAGGACAAGTCTCTACAGGGAATGCCTTAATTTTACTTTTTTTTTTTCCATTAATTATGTAAGAAAGTTCACCAACTGTTGCACCGACCTGAACCCAAGCAGTTTGAGTGTTAAGGTGGATAAATATTGATCGATAATTAACGAGATCGATGATTATGAACGGGAAATTTGAAGTAGAAGATAAACCTCCGTAGTTAGACCTCTACTTCTTACTCTGATTTGTAAGCCGTTTTTTTTTTACCGCAGAGTATAGCTTTTCTTATTGCTAAAGCACTCTTTGATGTAAGTATGATAGTTGATTTTTCGGCTTTGATGGAAGTAACCAATCTAAGGTTTTAAATGGAAGGAGAGTATAGAAGTAACCAAATTTAACCGCCACTAAGCATCATTTGGATTATCACACTATAATTAACTCTTTAATAAATAAAAAAACTCGTTAGCTTTGAAAAAGCGCGGGTCTAACAACCACACCAAATATTTCGTTCGGAAATCTGTATGGACTAAGGCCGGTTCCTATGGGGTGTGGCTAACCCATCTATTTGCCATGCCAGGTGGCCTGGCAAACTGGTCGCGCCACTATGGGAAAAAAGATAAGCGATCGAGTCTCCACCTCTAGCGGTCTCTTTGCGATCGTCCAGTCTAGTGTACACCGCTAGTGGTGTAAACTCGACCGTCTACGGTCGGTGCTCTACCGCCTATACATACCACCATTCCCTTCAGTTTTCATGCACAAAAAAAAATTCTTCCCTTCTCTAGAGAGCAGACAAGAGCGATTAAAAATAAGTAGTTCCAAAACAAATAGACAAAGGAAAAGAAACAGGAAAGAAAAGGGAAAACTGTTGCAGATAGTGATATCGTATGGGTTCCAGGATAAACAACATGAGTTCGCTAATGTTAGGTAACTGGTTGGACCTGGTGTAATATCTACCCATTTAAGTAACCATCCCGAGCGAGTTCTGTTACCTAAAGTAAGAGGTGGGTGGTCTGAGCTAACCGAAGTGTATGGGTTACTCCCCGAACCTGTTCAAGAATCCTTGAGAAGATATCCTTGGAAGCGTTTATATTTCATGAAAGGAAAAAACCACGGGACTCAAATTGTGTGAGTTATGTGTGAACGTTGGTGGAACACTTCAAATACATTCTTTTTCAAGAATTTCGAGTGTGGTAAGTTCTATTTTTCCATTCAATAGTTTAATTTTTAGTTCAGTTTTTTAGTTTGATACAAATTTTAGTTCCACATACAAACTTTAATTTTATGACCATGTTGTTTTTAGGGTTCACACCGTTAGATTTGTATATGTTGACTGGAATAAAAAGTGAGGGTGCAATAGTACAATTTAACCAATTAAAGTGGATATCAGAAGGAAGATGGAAACAATTACTCCCCTTGTACTCAAATGATACTGAAGGAAAGCTAGAATCCAGACATTTATACTCATATGGATTAAGAGTGTCTTGGTTGAACACTTTTTTGAGCCGTTACCATGCCAAGGGGATAAACAGAGCTGAAGATTATCCCGAGATTGAACGTATTTTTGTATTATGGATGTTAGGCCAAGTTTTTTTCCCCAATGCTAGCTCAGTGTCACTAATTGGTTTTCTGGAATCTTTAGAAGATTTAAATAAAGCGCCAAATTATGATTGGGGTTCTGCAATTTTAGCTGAGATATACATATGTCTCGGTGATTGCTCAACTAAGAAGACAGATAACTTAAATGGATTTTGGGTTGTATTGGAGGTAAGAACTATTTATTAGATTTATTATCGAGTTGTCAAACTAGTGGTGAATTTACTAACACATCAATTTTCGTCAATGTTATTTTTCAATATTGGTGGTATACTTACTTTAAGGTCGCCGAACCTAATCTTCACGATAAACGATTAATTTTTCCAGTCGTGCACAAGTACAAAGCTGATAATTGGATTAGTCAGATTAATGATGGTAAAAATGTCGCTGCTATGCAAAAGATACAACAAGTATGCAGAACTAGTGTCAACATTACGCCAGTGCTGTATACAGTAATTGATGAATTCCATGAACCATCGGCACAAGCCATGCTTCAGTTAAGCCTTAAGCGACTTGTGTTTTAAAGTCCAGTTAGTAGTCAGGGTATTTGGTACTACGGAGAAAGACATCTGTTTCAGCTACAAGGAAGAAAGGTAAAAGCAATCAACCTGTTTCCAACTTCAATAATTTCACATGATGATTGGATAAAGTTGATAAATAATTGACAACCTTGGGAAGAAGCTGATAATTTTATCCAAGAACCAGGAGATGACTATGATTATTACTTCAGTTGGTTTCAAAAGGTATGCAAGCTAAATATTGTTGACCATCCACAAAACTAAGGTAGTGTTAACTTTCCAGCAATTGGCAATTTTCCACTTATAGATCTTCTATCCCAACCCCCACCACCGACGGGCGAAGCATATACGTACCCTAGTAGTCAAATGGGGTCGTCAAATATGCCTCTATTATCTTGGGAAGTCCGGACTTTATCACCAAGTGGAGATATTTTTATAGTTCCACTTACTAGTGAAGGTATGTAGCAGAGCTATCCATACTATGGTGTGGTGGCATCACCAGAAGAGTATCAGAACGAGTTGAACAATTTTGCGCTTTTTACCAATCAATTCCGCGATTTTCACTTGAGACAGATGCAGGCTTTGAGGGATATATGGTATGAGTTATGAATTACCTGAGACTCCGTTAGGGGCAAGTTCTCAGATTCCCGGTGAGATCAATGCAAGAAGTCGTGGAAGTGGAAGTCGTAGAAGTCTTCATCACACTCCAACTATGGTGGAAAAAGAGACTATGGTGGAAAAAACTCAGCTACCACCACCAACAGCAAACGTGGAGACGGATTTCCAGACTGCTATTTGTTTCATGCCCCAAATTCCTATAATTACTCCTGGCGGTGGTGTAAATATGGATGCATTTAGGCATTACGTAATTTATACCCCAGCAAGTTCAGCATTTCACCGATTTCAAGCACCTCCAATGGCTCCAGTACCATTTCAAGGTTATGGTACTCAATCACCTGATGATACTCAACCACCATCTCAGAGTCCAAATAATGAGTTTTCACAAGATCAAACATGCTTAGGGGATTATATATTTGGTAATTGTTAGTTTGATAGATTGTTAATCTTTAATATGAATCGTGGTTTGTTTAAGTCGTTAATGCAATTGCACTTTTGTTTGATAAATAATAATCTTCATTTAAAGTTTTTTACATAAGTTAAAATCGAGAACTTAAAATTGATAAGATAGATTAAATTGGGGCAACACTTTTAAGATTTCATAACAACTTGCATATCGGAACTTCTCTCCGTTGTCACGGAGCCACTTTGCACGACATCTTTGATCAATCTCCAGTAGGGTTTCACCACTTCCCATGTTTCGAGCCTCTTCCCTTATCATACCAATATACTTGTTAACATTCTTGGAAATTATGGAGAACCGAGCACTCAACACCATCGAATAACGATTATTTAGGTTCGTTGTTTCTTCTTCAAATTTCAGTAAAACGCGTTCCCAAAACGGAATTAGCCGTAATGCGCCATCAATGATTGGATGATTAGTGAATAAAACATAATTCCTGCAGATGCATTCATCTTCTAACGTGTTAAAATTACGTTGATGTGCAACTCTCCAACTATTTGCTCTTCTTATTTCATTTTGCACACTAGCTCGAAGTGCAACTCTTTGATTTTCGGACGCATGTTGCTCTTCTATGAATTGAGCCATAGACATGTTTTGAGCCATTGGAAAATCTAAGAAAATAGGAAGAAGGTGTGAGTTAAAATGGTATAGGAATGTGGTATTTATAGGGGGGAAGATTTATGGCCGTTGGATTAGATTCTAATTACCAGTGTAAACTAGACCGGCCGGTCTTATAAGAGCCGCTAGCGGTGTACATAACACCTAACGGTGTAGTCTTGACCGAGCGGTCGAGACTCGACCGCTCGGTGGAAACTTGACTTGGCCTGGATAAGTGGCAAGTTTGCCAACTCCATAGTGGGTGCAAAAATGGAAAACTCTCAAGTGTGCCACACCCATAGGAACCGGCCTAACTCCAATATAATTCCAAGAGAATCAACTAGACAGTCAGACTCAATCAAGGAAAGATATCCAAGAGTTATATCTCTTTCTCAAATTAATCATCAAATCAACAAGATGAATCCGTGAAATGATTGGTATGAGAATAACTTGAACGGTACCAAAGACCAATGTTTAAGTGTCAATCAATTTATATCAACAACCAAAGGTTGGATTTACCAATTGATTGAACTACGCACATCCTATTTTATTTCAATTATATAAACAAATATAATGCGAAAAAGAAATAATACAGACACCAGAAGTTTTGTTAACGAGGAAAACACAAATACAGAAAAACCCCAATACCTAGTCCAAATTTGAACACCACAATGTATTAAACCGCTATAGACACTAACTTACTACAAGTTAACTTCGCTCTGGAATGTAGTTGAAGTTTTTATTCCATCTTTTGATAAATCAAGGTGAACAGGAACCAATTGATAATCCGGTCTTATATTCCCGAATATCCTAGAAATATCAATCACCTCATAATAACTTAACTATATGGTAGTAGAAGAAGTTATTGTAGAATCACAAAGAATGAGACGGAGAGATTTGTGATTAATTTTTATATCTTAACTATCGGATATAAATCTTGAGCAAATCTTAGAGAAGATAGTACTCAATACGATAGAACGATTAAGATCAGAACACGTAATTATAGAGAAAATAGTTGGGTCTGGCTTCAAGAATCCCAAATAAAGTCTTCAAGTAGTTAACCTATAATGGTTTTGGAAAAACCTAGGTTAAAGGAGAATCGACTCGAGTCGCAACTAGGACACATGAAAGTGTCGGGATTAGGTTTTCCAGTTGCTTGAGTTCTCCCTTATATAGTATTTCAAATCAGGGTTTGCTTACAATCAAAGCTTGGTTAGCTTAGAAACAAAGCATTCAATATTCACCATTAGATGAAAACCTGATTTAAGATTCAAGCTAAGTTTGCTTAAAACCAAATCAATATCTCTCCACTGTTAGATGGTTTTAGCTTGTTACACACAAATGAAATATACTTTTATTTAGATATGGGTAACCGTACCTAAACGTGTATATTGAATTTGCTCAACAATAGTTAACCGAAGTTAGCCATATGAACATTTTTTTCTTAACCACATTCATATAACACTTCTAGATAAAATATGATGATCAATCAAACATGAAAGATAATCAAATGAATCTAATTGTGTTACTCATAGAGTTGTTCAATTGTTTATATCTCATAGAAGTATACAAGACACAATTATACAAGAATCAATTTATGAACATTAAGCCACGGTTGCAAAGATTGCATTCCTTAATTTATAAATGTATTTGTTCATGAGTATGGAATCATACTAAACCGATTTTAGAACTTTAACCACTAAGTTTGCAAACGGGTATGCAAAGTATAGTTCTGGATTTTGGTCTTGTCCAGCAGTTTGCAAACCGGTATGCATACTGTTGTCCCGGACCTAACTCGGGTAGAACCGGTTTGCACATATTGGTATGCAAACTTGGTTCCCGGACTTTAACAGTTAAAACCGTTCGCATACATGGTATGCAAACAAGGTTTCCGGAACTGAATCATACCAAAATATTTTGCATACTTGTATGCATACTATTTTGTATCCAGACAAAGGTTAATTGTTCTAAACTCCGATTTTAATCATTGAAACATCCTTAAAAGACGACAATAGCTGTCTCACACAAAGTATTAGCTTATAAGTAATTTCAAGTGATCGAATGATCAATACGTAACATTCTGAGTCGACATCAAATGACTGTCTCACACAAATCATGTAAGATGTTTCATGGCAATTTTCACATGATCATCTTTTGACTTATTATTTAGTTTCCAACAAATGAATTATTTCCAACTAAACTCGTCAAGAATAATGATGAACGTAGCTAAAGCAAAAATCTTCCAACGCATATTTTGAGAATTATATAAGCGAGTTAAACTCGGCTCGAAATATCAAATGTGTATAATATAAAAGTCTATATAGGTATACGACTTAGTCTCATTAGGAGATATAATAGAATAGACTTCTGAGTGATAGATAAGTTTTAGTCTCCACATACCTTTTGTTGATGAAGTTCCTCTAAGCTCTCATCAGTAGATCTTCGTCTTCAATCGATGAACGCCGTGAAGGCTAAAGCTCAACTACGCATTCTATCCTAATCCGAGACATAGCTATAAGTAGACTAGAAATCAAGACTTATAGTTTTGATCACCTAAACTTGACAAACAAACTTGAGATAGAAACGCTTGCGAGTTCGACCGAGCAGTGCTCTAACAATCTTTATTCTAGAGTTACTCAGATATCAAAGATCCTCTTTTTATCTGTAGAATTATGAGCATTTTAATATATTATTTAGGTTTGTCACTATAAATCCATTCTGAGACAAAAATGATGTCAATAATTACGATAAATGACATGCAAAAACACATGTTAATTACACAAAACATTAAGAAATAAATACAAGATAGGAAGCACAACAAAAACCCATATTGTTAGATGTATTGATAAAATATCCTTGCATACATGGAGACATCCTAAAAGGAGGGATATGAAAGCAGAGTAATAAGAAACACCAAATCTGACCCACATGTCCACCATTTTAACCAATATATCCACCACATTTGCTTAAGATAATGACGGGTGGTAATCAAGTAACTGAAACGGCATCCGAGTTTGAAAGAGGAGACAAGGAATTTAATGCAACTGGCAAGATAAAACAAGGTGAATAAAAAACCAGAATAAGGTGGGATCCGATCATTTAGATACCCGCGAGACAAACTCGGCACCAAACCATAACAAGGAAAGCATCAGGGGACAAAAAAGAATATATGGGGGATAATATTTTAAGAACTCGGTCCACCCACCTCGATGAGGAAATAATAACCCGGTCACATACGCTAAACACCATAATTTGGTTGTATCAACACTCTTGTCTAAAAATTCAGGGCTAAGCTATGAAAGAAAAAAGTTTAGTTTTTTGAGTGAGAAATAAGCATAGGGTGAGTCTAAGAGTGTTCTTGAGAAAAATATCTTACCCATAGATCTCTGTAACCTTTTTCAAATAATAAGAACAATTATTTTCTTTCGTGGACGTACGTAATCATACCAAACCATGTAAACCTTTGAGTATTGTCACTATTTATTAACAGTTATATATTTGCATGGTTGTTTGAGTTTGATGGTTCACAACACGTTAGTGGTTTGAGATGGGTAATTGTATTTTTAGCTATTATATTTTGACTCAAGAAACCAGGATTGAGGTTATCTTATTGAGTTTTTTTTTTTTTTTTTTTGATAAAAATTCATCACTTTAGTCGATCTTGAAGCTACAAGGTCCCTTATGGTATTTGTTTAAGGCTTGGAAAGATCCCATGTGGTATGACAAAAGTTCTCATGATTGTGATGTTATTTAAGATGTTTTTAATTGTTTTTTACCTTCTTTCTTAGAGATCCTAAAAATTTCCTATATTTTGAGCTGGTGAAACTCCACATGAGTAACATGAAAGGATATTTAGTTTTTATAGGTACGTTTTCAAAAGATTTGTAAGTTTTTAGGAAATCATATTTCTGGGTTATTATTTCATGAATTTGTTTCCTCTCTGGTTTAGTTATTTTGTATGCTGACAAGTTAGAAAAAATGGTAGAAATCTTTGCTAGAATATAAATCTCCTGCTTCTTAAAACATACTTCCCCCCGCCATTTTTATCTCGTCCTAATTTCTACTTTGGTATGTCCATTTTTATCTGTCCGCTCTGTTTATAGACATACTTTTCCCTTAAACTATCAAATATACCCTTTCTGTTTTATAATTATAAAATCATTTTTAGTATAAACTTAATTCAAAATCATAAATATCATCACCGTATATAAGGAAAAAATCCATTCAATATTTTTTTATATTAATTGCCATTCCTTTTTTAAATAAAAACATTTATGGGTAGTTACAAAATTCTTAATACTCCTATTTATTCTTACATGGCAAAGAATCAAAAAAATTTATGGCAAAATCTCAAATTCATGGTAGAGTATATCTAAAGAGGAAATAATCTACAATTTCAATTTTTTTCCTCTCAAATAAAAATTCCAAAGGCTCCAAAGTTTTAGTGGGGTAAACCAAAATCAAATGGAGGAAATAAAAAAATCTTAAATTTTGGAGTATAAGTTTGCTTTTATTTCTTTACAATATTTCCTAAAATAATAATACTATCCAAATTAGAATTTTTAACACTAATAATTTTAATTTTGGTAATAACTTAATATTAAATAGGCTAGTCAAGGGATAGTCATGACATTTTATAGGATTTCCTTAATATCTTGACAAAGTCAAAGCGGACTCTTAAAAATGGACGGAGGGATTGGTTGTTAACGATGAGATATTCCCATGCAATTATGCGTAGAACCTTAACCTAGGTTAAATCCGAGTGGAGCTTGCGCCAGATTGTTAAAATAACCTCAACTCACAGAGATTGTTGCTTTCATTGGGTTAAACTCGTGTGGTTCTTGCGCCAAGTTATTTAGTGAAAGAATTCAAAGTGTGGATCTTATACCTTTGATGACACAAGGAGTTTTGCCGGAGTAAGCACGTGATAGATAGCATGTTATTTAAGGTTATTGATATTGAGAGATCATGAATGTTGAGTATGATTCGGTTGACAACGTGTTGGAAGATGAACGATGAAATCTCTAACCAATACTCTTTACCTCTGATATTCGTATTAGTTTACTCGCCTTGCTTTAATTTAGCTTTAATCAAAATCTATGTGTATATAAGTAATCAAATGTAATTGACAATTACCTGCATCTTTGTGGAAAAGAACTTGTTCTTGCTATATATTAAACTTTAATCTATATTTATGAAGTAAGAACTTGGTTTCATATGTTTTTTTTTTTTTTTTTTTTTTTTAATAAGATAGATTACCAAGAAGAGTGTTAATCCCTTGATTCAGTCCCATTTGGAATCAACTCATTAAAAGTTCATCTCAACAATCTAGAACAACATCTATAAGAGCTACAAAAGAGTTTTGAATATTACAATCATATTGTGCTTTGACAGAGTCATAAGCAATTGAAGGAAGTAAAAACAAAGGTGCATAATTAAACCAATAGGCAGTATCATTTTCTTTCCTTCCTTTCTTTGCTAGTAAATCTGCTACTTTGTTAGCTCGCCTGTTGATCGCTGTCATAAGCGTCAAAAATAATTTCACTTTCTTACTCACTAAATATGAATGAAGTACAAAGTAAGGAAGAGTTCGTATCCACAGAGAGGCAATTGTTGTTATGCAATTTTCAGTTTCTAAGGTAACCAAGGGGGGGATGTTTGTTGTTTTAACGAAATACTAAAGTAAAAATAAAATAAAGCAAAGCAAATAATTGGAATAATCAATAAGGAGAAGATATTGGTCACGGGATAGTATCATTCACAAACATGTATTTTCATCAATGATTAGAATTGGTATTTTAATCTCTCATCTACTAAAAGTCCTAGGATACCTTGATTACAAGTATATCCCGCTAATTCCCTGTTTTCATCACAACCACATTAAAAGATGCATATGTGAATTCTTCCTAGAAAGCAACCTAAAGTGTAAAAGCACAATTAGATTTAACTCCCTAAAAGCAATAAGTTCTATGGAATAAGACTAATCAATGCAAACGAATGTGTAAAAGCACTAAACATTTTAACAAAAGTTATGATTCACTTGTGACTAGTAGGATATATCACTACAAGCACTACCCACAATTATGCTACTTAGAATCAGGGATAAACAACTTTTTCGTATTGAAAACCCTAATATAGCTCTAGAGATGAATGTAAATCGGATTGATTCCGGACTCAACCAAACAAACTATCAAATCATATAACACTATTAATTGTGAATCACAAACAATAAAATATTGAGACAAAACTAATTCATTGAATCATATAACATATTGAGAAATCAACTTTATCCCATAACCAATAATATTTGTTTAGCTACTCATAGCTATGGAGTTCATCATAAAAATATTAATTGAAAAGAAGAAGATGAACAAAAGCAAACCCTAGAAGCGTAAACAAAAGCGGCTCTCCAAAGTTCCAAGAAATAATATTAGTCATACCCCAAAAGTTGTAGAGGTCTTTTCTTTAAATAGCTCTCTTGTTTCCAAAATTAGGTCTAATCTTCAAAGGTCCAAAAGAAAGAAGTCCACCAAGCCCATGTGTGAGAAAAACCCATGTAAAAACTCGCCCAAAAACGGTCGCGGAAAATCGGTATTGTGGTTTTAATTTGGCCTAATCCGATCGAAAATATCTCGTGTGACCTTCAGAAGTCCGCCTGGCCACCACCAACGAGTTGACTCGGGTCAAATGAGTGAACTCACTGAGTCAAACCGAGTCGAAGACTCAACTCGTGATGTCATCAGTGAGTCGAACCGGGTCAAAGATCTAACTCACTGATGGGCCGAGCGGCCGAGGCCATAGCCATTGCAATCTTGCACAAAGCCATAAATTGTGTTGCACCAAGATTGTGCTTCACCATCTCCTTAGCCAGCCATCTTGGCAGTGCATAAACCCATTTCTTCCCTGAGATTCACTGTTCCAACTCTATACTCAATTGCAACCAATTCATCACACACAAAGACAAACACCATCTTTGTGTACCAACACCACCATCTCCATAACCAAATTTTATCGCATCGTAACCACCAATTCACTTCTTTGTCATATACTCATCTCAAAGCATAACAACATTCATTCTCTGCACATTTCATTCATATACACAGTCCTAATCATTCATCTAGTGCAATCTGCATTCTCACTCATCGCGCTTCCTTGTTGTTCTGTCATTAACTCAAGACCACCGTCTCTCCTCCGCAAACCTCCAGCTCAATACCAACACCACATAACTCAAACACCATCTGCAATAACCTCAGCCAAGAACCATTTTGTCAACACTCGCACTTGTATTTCATACATTCACATCTCTCGCGCCCATTTGAGCTTTAACTACATCTGCACTTCATGTGCAATTCCATCTCAGAAACACCACAAATTCATCTCACAATTGCAGTTTATTGCAGTTAACATCCATAACTCTCCCATGACTCCATTGAATGCACCGCATCAGTTCCAACTACTAGATCACCTGCAATACCACCATCTACCGCACCTGCACTTCACCCACATCATCACAGCATCTACGGGTCTCTATCCATGCCATAACCACCAACCATGTAAGCCTAATTTATTTCAACTTCAACTCCTTTCTATATTCCCATATTCACTTGCAACAGCACAACCTGATGGTGCTTCTGTGCTTGCACTTGGTTGCACACAACTCAGTTCTCCTTAACTGCATCACAAACCTCCAAATCTATTGCCATACCTGCAACACAATTCCAAGTCCCACCAACAATCACCAGCATAGCTTTGTCAGCTCACATTGCTGCTCTAATCAACAGTACCTCTTCTCTAACTGGCAGCAGCAACAACATCTGCATTCTCTAGTCCAGGTGCACTCCTTCCTTTGCATTGCAAACTCAACTTCCACCAGACATGTATCTAGCCGAATTCCACCGTGCTCAAGCCACTGTCATACGCAACCAGAGCTGCACCCATAACTGCAACTCAACCACCAACTGCAACCACTCAAACTCAATCCCACAAATTCAACCATCTCACCGAAAACAGCCAACACCACCAACTGAGCTCAAGATTTAGGCACCAGCACCATCTTCTTGTTTATCTGAGCAACACAACCTGCATCATCTCTCAAGCCATTTGCAATCCACCAACACCAATTGCTCAAGACCCCCTGCCATCTACATCCTCTTCTACATACCAACACCCTGAATCCATCTCAGACCCATCTTGTTTCTCACTTCTGTGACATCAAATCCCAACATCAATATCTGCTCAATTTTATATCGCAGATCTCCTTACGGCTCAAATCCTCCCTAAACTGCACCATTTCTTCCTCAAAAACATAACCCCAGCTTTCTTTGTTCATCACCACTGAAACAAAGATCAATCTCAAATCGAGCTTAACCCCCAAATTCCACTTCAAATAAGAACCCTAATTCATACTTAGCAAAACAGATCTCCTCATCTCCATAACATTCATCACAGATCAAAACCGAAATCGATTTAAACCTGAATCCAACATAAACCCATCCAAAGAAGACCATTGCATCATCTTCTCCGGGTTCACTCAACCAACAGACTCAAAACTAACTAATCCGAACAAAGAATGATTCTCTTCCTCTCGTGTAGAATCACACAAACTCTTCAAACCCTAATAATCAAATCGATCTCAAGCATCTCGTTAAAACTTCGCCTTCTCAATCTCTCCCCTCGAATTTCTCTCGATTTCTCTACCTTTATCTGCATACCACTGGTGCTGCCATTCTTATAGGCAAAGAAAAAGAGGTAGAAGCAAATGATGAGAAAAATCATTTTTCTCTGAAACTTAGGTCTTCCGTAGGAATTGAAGATGATATAGCCATCCAGTGTGTCAGAGATAAGGCGTTACCTTAAATGACTCTAGGCACCCGAAATAGGAAAAAGGGCCTCCTAGTTCTTGCATGGCTTGTCGGTTTCGAACCGACCGCCTATTCACTTCTTTGCTCAACCGTAGCTAGCTTCGCTCGCCGTCGTGAATTGGTCTTTTCGCTTCTTTTCGCTTTAAATGGGTGATTTCTTCTCCTTTTGTTCTCTGTGACTCCATTGCACCTACAAAACTCAAAAGCAAACATAAGATACATAATTCACACGAAAAATAGCAAAGAAAGCATAAACTCTAGATAGTAAATACTATGTATTCTACACCTATCGTATTCCCCACACTTAGACTTTGCTAGTCCTCGAGCAAATTAAACAAAATAATTCTAAAATACATACAACTCCGTGTCGTCGAGGCTACGGTCACTTTTAGCATAAATAACAATCCTTTAAACCCCTAGGTGTCCCTAGTGGACGAGTTATAGTCTCGTGAGGGTTTACTAGAGATATACCCACAAAACCTACTTTTCCAACTTACTAGTTCTCCAAATGATAGCATCCAACGCGCTAAGAAGACATAGAGATTCCGCACACTAGTCATAAGAAGTTAGACACATAAATGAACACAATCTCATCCTTAAAAGTTGAGAGAGAAATAACCATCCCTTCTCGAAACAAATTCGGGTTCGAGTGATCAAAAGTCTCGACTCGCCTCACAAGAAAGGGTTTTATGAAGTTGCTCTCAATAATAAACAGCTTTTTATGGGTCACACATGTGTCCATGCAGGAATGAAGAGAGAATCCTGAGACACCTTGAATGGTAGGAAGGCAAAACCCTCCGAATTGTTTTGAAAACCCACATCTTTTATCATTTTTGAAACCCATTTTTTCTGACGATCTCTTCGAAAGGAAATCAACCATTTAACGAAGGTGGGAATATGCTTACTTACCTCGTATCCGTTCGGCGTGCAGCTAGCACCACTCTCACAGGATCCATAGAAACGCCTCTTCGGTCTTCAATCTGTGTCTTCATCTTCGCCTTCGGTCTTCAACTCTTGATGATAACTCTTGAACTTCGTAGAATCTTGACAATATGATTCTTTCCTCGAATTCTTTGTCGCTTGAAACTTCATTATAGATATTCCTTCTTTCCATTGGCTTTATTGAAAGAATACAAAACTAACAACGAACTATACAAACCCAATATATATATATATATATTTTGAGACATAAAAAAAATAAAACAAATACAAAATAAAAACGAAATAAAACAATAACACTAATGATGAACCTAAAGAAATTTTCTCTCTTTTTTTTTTTTTTTTTTTTTTTTTTTTTTTGAGACAAGAGAAAGTAAAATACAAAATGAAAATAAAAATAAAAATAAGTACAAATGGCCATGGTGTAAGTACTTTACCGCTCGATTCTTCACAACTTATATGTCTTGATATCATAAACTTCTCGAACTCTCATCTTGATAATTTTCACTCTTGTACAATAGTCTTCAACTTATAAAAATTCTGCTCCTTGTTTTGTTGCTTTACTTGAATCAAATCACCCAATTCGTACCGTTGCTTGTAAACCTTGAACGCCTTCAACTTTCCTTCAAATTTGTGATGCTCCTCTTGTTGATGATGATGGTGTTTCTATGGACCTGTTGGTGTAGAGAGAGATAAAGTGGATGGTGCTAATCATGCGAACAAGATTACAAGTGGTATGTAAGTTAGCAATTCGATGTCACCATCATGGTTGATACAAATAGCACTCAAGAGATCAAAATAGTGCTTCTAGTGGTGGGAGGTTGGACAGCTCACCATTCTGCCTGGAATTTACGTACGGTGACACACACTCTAAAAGCACATATTTAGACAGGTACAAAGAATTGAAGGTTGGTGCCTCACATTATGTAACATGGGTAGTCTCCACTATAGGGATCACTACTCTAATACCGAATTCAGTCTGACCTTATTTGCCACCGGCATGGTTAAATCCAACTTTAACTCTCATACAATTAAGAAACCCGATCATGTTCTCTCACATCTCTAAGTTCAGTCACTATTATGAGATTCTCGATGTAATCTTAGCGACATGTATACTATGTGACTCTAAACTAACTACAAGTTGGAGTTTTCTTATTCACTAATTTACAAAAAAGTTGAAAAAAATTGAACAATTTACAAAGCAAATGCTTAACCACTCCCCCACACTTATGCTTTACATTGTCCTCAATGTAAATTGAATCGTCCAAAGTAAGTCAAGGTGGGAAATTCTAACAAAACATCAAAAATAAATAAAAACAAGACAAGAAAAAGTAAAAACAAGACAAGAAATAAATACAAGACAAGAAATACTCATCCGATGGGTTGCCTCCCATTTAGCGCTTGGTTTAAAGTCGTCAGCCCGACTATCTCCTTGCTTTCTATGACTCCTCCAGAGGGAGTACTTCCACAAAGTTAACTCCTTCCACCACTTCTAAGTGAAATTCTCATAATATGGTTTCAACCGTGCCCATTAACTTTAAGTTCTTTTCCCTGTAGCTAAGCTACGAATTTCCACTGCACCATGAGAAAACACATTAGTAACAATAAAAGGTCTGATCCATCGTGACCTTAATTTACCCGAAATAAATGCAAGCGAGAATTAAACAAAAGCACTTTCTCGCCCAATGCAAAATTGTTTTCTAGAAATCATGTTATCATGAAATGCCTTCGTCTTTTCCTTATAAATGCGTGAGCTTTCAAATGCATCATTGCGAAGCTCCTCTAGCTCTTGGAGTTGTAACTTCCTTTGCTTTCCAGCCCCATCCATCTCCATGTTGCATTGTTTAATAGCCCAAAACGCCTTATGCTCAATTTCAACGGGTAAGTGACAAGGTTTACCATACACAAGCCTAAAGGGAGACATCCTAATAGGTGTTTTATATGCGGTTCTATACGCCCACAAAGCATCATTAAGTCGCATGCTCCAATCTTTCCTTGTTGGATTCACCGTCTTTTCTAGAATGGACTTCACCTCCCGGTTACACACCTCGGCTTGTCCATTTGTTTGGGGATGATAAGGTGTTGCAATCTTGTTCGACACATTGTACTTCGTCAATAAGCTTTGCAAAATCCTGTTTTTGAAGTGAGAACCCCCATCGCTAATTATCGCCCTTGGAATGCCAAACCTTGCAAATATATTAGCTTGCACGAAATCTGAAACAACTTTAGAATCATTAGTTGGGGTGGCCTTAGCTTCCACCCATTTCGAGACATAATCAACCGCAAGTAAGATATAAAAATTCCCATGAGAGTTGACAAAAGGCCCCATAAAATCAATACCCCATACATCAAAAACTTCGATAAATTGAATAAAAGTTTGTGGCATTTGATTTCGGCACCTAGATTTCCTATTCTTTGGCACCTATCACAAGTTGTACAAAATATATGTGCATCCTTAAACAAAGTTGGCCAATAGAAACCACTTTCAAGTACCTTGTGAGCGGTTCTCTTACTCCCAAAATGTCCTCCGCAAGCATAAGAGTGACAAAAAGACAAGATAGAATTAAATTCGATTCGAACGCACCTTCGTATTACTTGGTCACTACCATGTTTCCATAAGTATGGATCATCCCATATGTATTGGTTCCCTAACTTCTTAAGTTTGTCCCTCTCAGCACGAGACAAGTTCTTTGAGATTTGTTTAGAAACTAAGTAATTGACAATATCGGCATACCATGGTTCTCCAAAGGCAATTGAGAATAGTTGCTCATCCGGGAAACTTTCACGCAATGGGATAGTCTCCTTGTCCACAGCAAGTCGGCTCAAGTGATCCGCAACGGTGTTCTCAATTCCTTTCTTGTCCTTGATTTCAATATCAAACTCTTGCAAGAGTAAAATCCATCGTATGAGCCTCGGTTTCGCCTCTTTCTTTGTAAGCAAGTACTTAAGCGCTGCATGATCAGAAAAGACAACAACTTTTGTACCAATTAGATAAGAGCGAAACTTTTCCAAAGCAAAAACAATAGCTAATAACTCTTTTTCAGTGGTTGTGTAGTTTTGTTGGGCCTCACTTAACGTTCTAGAAGCATAATAAATAGCATGAGGAAGCTTCCCCACACGTTGCCCAAGCACCGCACCAACCGCATAGTCACTTGCATCACACATGAGCTCAAAAGGCTTGCTCCAATCCGGTGGTTTAATGAGAGGGGCTGAAATCAAAAGTTCTTTCAAATGATTGAATGCCACCATACATTTTTCATCAAAGTTAAAAACCACATCTTTTTGCAATAAGTTACAAAGTGGTGATGCTATCTTGGAAAAGTCCTTGATGAATCTACGATAGAAACCTGCATGACCAAGAAAAGAGCGTATCTCCCTCACCGTAGTGGGAGGGGTTAGAGCACGAATAAGGTCTATCTTAGATTTATCGACTTCCAAGCCTTTAGAAGATATTATATGGCCTAAAACTATGCCATGAGTTACCATGAAATGGCACTTCTCCCAATTCAAAGACAAGATTTGTTTCAACACATCGTTCAAGGATTAGAGACAAATTGTTCAAGCAAAGGTCAAATGAATCACCAAAGACACTAAAGTCATCCATGAACACTTCGATTATGTTTTCAACATATTCCGAAAAGATACTTACCATACACCTTTGAAAAGTAGCTGGAGCATTGCATAAGCCAAAAGGCATCCTTCTATAAGCAAATTACCGAAAGGACAAGTGAAAGTGGTTTTCTCTTGGTCCTCCGGGGCTATCACAATCTGATTATAACCTGAATAGCCATCAAAAAAGCAATAATAAGAGTGTCCAGCTAAACGTTCAAGCATTTGATCAATAAAAGGCAATGGAAAGTGATCTTTTCTAGTGGTGGCATTCAATTTTTTATAATCAATACAAACCCTCCAACCGGTTTGCACACGAGTTGGGACAAGTTCGTTCTTATCATTCTCCACCACTTGTCACACCCGATTTCTTTGGTACTACTTGTACCGGCTTACCCACTTGCTATCGGATATGGGGTAGATAACACCCACTTCCAAAAGCTTGAGTATTTCCTTTTTCACAACTTCCATCATGGGAGGATTCAAACGACGTTGTGCTTCCCTTGTAGGCTTTGCATCATCCTCCAAACGAATTGTGCATACAAACGGCATGGCTTATACCCTTGATATCGGCAATTGTCCATCCTATGGCCGTCTTGTACTTCCTTAGCACCCTTAGAAGTTTTTGCTCCTGTAAATCACTAAGCTCATTAGAAACAATCACAGGTAACTTCTTCATTATCACCCAAGTACAAGTACTTTAGGTGGTTTGGAAGAGGTTTCAATTCTAAAATTGGAGATTTAACAATTGAAGGTACAAGCTTTTCATCACTGCATGGTAAAGAAATAAAAGAGATATTATGAGTTTCCGGGCATCCTTGTAGTGAATTAAGATCACCAAGGGCTTCCTTGACTTCATTACCACACTCTACACCATTATCCATGGATGTAGTTAACACGGTTTCCAAAGCATCATCACCGTTTAATTCAAACATTTGTTGTGCCAATGTATCCATAACATCAATGGAGAAACAAGAGTGGACATCACTAGGATATCTCATCGTCTCGAAAATGTTGAAACGTATTGTTTCTCCATCAAACTCCATGGTTAGCGTTCCCTTGTCCACATCAATTATGGTTTTCGCCATTTTCATGAATGGACGCCCAAGTAGCAATGGAAGAGACGAGTCCGGTGAACCTTCATCCATCTCTAACACACAAAAGTCAGCTGGAAATACAAGTTGATTAACCTGCACAAGAACATCCTCAACAATACCCATTGGGTAAACATTAGAGCGATCGGCTAATTGCAATACAATTTCAGCCTTTTTGAGATGACCAAGACCAAGTGAATTATACATTGACGCAGGCATAACATTAACGGATGCACCTAAATCCAACATAGCTTTGTTAAATGTTGTGTTACCAATTATGACGGGAATGTCAAAACTACCGGGATCCTTGCACTTAAGTGGGAGTTTGTGTTGTAAGATTGCCGAAGCATTCTCCCCCACACTAAGCACTTCATTACCTTTGAGCCTTTGTTTGTTGGTACACAAGTCCTTCAACACCTTTGCATACTTTGGAACTTGCTTGATAGCATCAATGAGTGGTATGTTCACATGGATCTTTTTAAGAACGTCTAAAATCTCTTTTTCTAGTTCCGCTTTCTTAGAACTTGCAAATCTGCGAGGAAAAGGTAAAGGAGGAACATAAGTAGAAACCGGAGTTTTAGAGTTAGGAATAGGTACCTCAGAAGTTTTGGGAGAATCCTCATTATTCTCCTCCAAAATAGGTTCCTTGGGTGTTTCCACCTTGCCCTAATCAGTAACTTCGGGTTGCACAAGTTGTGTACCACTTCTCAACGTAATAGCATTGACACCCTCTTTTTTTGGTTAATAGGTTAAGAAGGAGTTTCCTACTATTTTGTGCCTTCAATTGGTTCAACTCAATAGCCATGGAGCCCATTT
Organism: Papaver armeniacum; assembly: GCA_023531295.1. Taxonomy (NCBI): domain Eukaryota; kingdom Viridiplantae; phylum Streptophyta; class Magnoliopsida; order Ranunculales; family Papaveraceae; genus Papaver; species Papaver armeniacum. Next base: position 59,301 of record JAJJWW010001948.1, on the reverse strand, counting down.
GTGTTTGCAACTCCTTGATAGCACTCTTAGTTTCTTGTTGACTTTCTTTAAACATGGTAGAAATACCTTGAATCATTGTTTGAAGCTTTGAATCAATATCGGAACCTTGATTTTGCATTGATTGTTGTGCTTGTGGTTGCTCAAATTGTTGTCTCTACTGGAATTGTTGTTGTTGAGGTTGAAATCCACTTGAAGAGTTGAAGGTAGGTTGTTGAACCGCTCCTTGCTTGTTGGCATAGCTAAAATTGGGGTGATCTCTCCATCCCTGATTGTAAGTGTTAGAGTAGGGATCATACCGTCTTTGTTGATTTGGAAAGACCGAATTAGCTTGCTCATCTTCATAACATCGAGTAGAACTTGGTATAACCGCGACTGCAACTTGTTGCATCATTGCCGACATGTTACCCATTTGTTGACGAAGTTCTCAACCTCGCTCACTTCATTCACTCTTCTTAGAAGCACATCCGAACCACGGCTCAAAAACTGTTGGGAGTTCGCTGCCATGTTTTCAATCAATTCTCTAGCTTATGCCACCGTCTTGCTAACTAGTGCACCACCACCCGCAGCGTCAATAAGATTCCTATCACTTGATTGGAGTCCTTCATATAAGTATTGGATGATCATAGTGTCACTGAATTGGTGGTGAGGACAGCTTCCAACCAATCTCTTGTATCGTTCCCAACATTCATATAAGGATTCTCCCACGTTTTGCTTCATCCCACAAATCTCCTTTCGAATTTGAGTAGCCTTTGATGCAGGAAAATATCTCTCCAAAAAGAGTTTCTTCAACCCATTCCATGTTGTGACACTTCCAGGAGGTAAATAGTACAACCAATCCTTAGCACTATCCATCAAAGAGAAATGGAAAACTTTCAACATTGCACCATCCGCCTCAACATCCGCTGGAAGCATGGCCGTGACAATGGTGTGGAAGTCCATAAGATGTTTGTTTGGGTCTTCATTCACCATGCCATGGAATTTTGGTAATTCTCTAAGCAACCCCGGCTTTATCTCAAAAGTAGAGTTCGTTTGAATACACCCCTGTTGTGTATCAAGCCTATGAGAAGCCAAGTCCTTGAGTGAATGATTTGCATCACCCATTGTTTCTTCTTCTTCAACTTGTGGTTCGTCTACGATTGGAACCTCTTGTTCTCCTTCTATTTGTACTTCTCCTTCCACCTCTAACTCTGGATTTTCTGTTGTGTCTTGACTTGGTTGGAGTATTGTGCCTCTTCGAGTAGCTATCCCGCACCTTCTCTAGTTCCAATCTTTAGAAGCCAGGATTAGGTACCTGAAAACAATTCTCGCAAAACAAGTGAGAAACAAGACAAGAACTGAAAAGCAAAGATAAAAGCCGAAATTATAAAAAGAAACTAAAAACTTAATAACAAGCCGTATGCCTCCCCGAGAACGGCGCCAAAATTTGATCGGCATTCGTAAGCGTCAAAAATAATTTCACTTTCTTACTCACTAAATATGAATGAAGTACAAAGTAAGGAAGAGTTTGTATCCACAGAGAGGCAATTGTTGTTATGCAATTTTCAGTTTCTAAGGTAACCAAGGGGGGATGTTTGTTGTTTTAACGAAATACTAAAGTAAAAATAAAATAAAGCAAAGCAAATAATTGGAATAATCAATAAGGAGAAGATATTGGTCACGGATAGTATCATTCACAAACATGTATTTTCATCAATGATTAGAATTGGTATTTTAATCTCTCATCTACTAAAAGTCCTAGGATACCTTGATTGCAAGTATATCCCGCTAATTCCCTGTTTTCATCACAACCACATTAAAAGATGCATATGTGAATTCTTCCTAGAAAGCAACCTAAATGATGGACGCATTTATGTGTCTAATTTGTCCTCAATGTTTCGTATTGTTGGTACTCGTTTTTGTCCTTATTATGGTGTTTTGTGTGTTTGTAGGTATTTTTGGAAATAAAAATTGTTGGAAAATTCTGGCTCGAAAAGTTGCTCTAACACCCCGGAGGACATTTGATATTCGGACTCCCACTTTGGATAAGGGGTAACCCAATTACTAAGGGGCACCCAATTGATATTCGCATCCCCAGCTGTTGGATAAGGGCTGACCTTCTTAATCGTTTGAAAATCCAGTTTTGGCGGGAAAACTTATTTTCTCACCTGCAGAATTTTGGTTCGAGAATTGAAGGCATTTTGGAGAGACTCAATGGCTGAGATTGCTTGGGATGACTTGACTGAGCCTAACAGCTTGGTATGGGGCTTTGTTTCGATTGAATTTGGCTAGAAGACCCGTGTTGAAGTGAAGCAAAGAAAGAGATGGAGGTGTGCTCGGATTCTGTTTTGGAAGGTTGGAGCGAGTCTACAGCGTTGTCTACTCATTCCGGAACGTGTTTCAAAGAATCGGGAGTGTGTCATTGAAGATTTTCAGCGAGCAGAGATATAAAAGGGAAGAAAAATCCCGTATCTTGCACGGGAGTAAAAGAAAATATGTTTTATTGATTGCCGAGATCATATGGAGTTTAAGGGATTTATTCTCGGTCCAAATGGGTATATATATGCTTCTGGGATCACAGAAAGGAGGGACGGAGAGTTTGGGAGAGTTTGGGAGACGTACATAGTCGGAAAAATCGAGTTACCAAATATCTTTCTGCTGCTGCCATTGAAGAACACGAAGAACATCAACGCACATGGAACCGTCGTTTTTCAACAGTGACAACGACACTTAACTGTGGGTCGTAATATGGAAGGAAGACTTAAAAGCAACAGTAACAGTCCTTTGTAACAGTGTTTGCAACACTTATAATCGATGCAAACACCCGATTTTATTTTTTAGGTTTTTTTGGTTTTTTTAGGTTTGTTTTCAGATTTGGAGTGGAGCGAAAGAAAAAGAGAAAGTGCTAAAAAGAAAAGCAAAGACAAAATAGGAAAGAAAAGAGAGATCCGAACGGAGTGAAGAAGAAAATTTGTATATAGTGTAATTATTATTTATTTTTTTTAGAAACTGTAATTAGGTAATTATTTTTGTAATTTTTATTTTTGGACTTTTTAAGTTTTGGACTTTATTTTTGGACTATTGGACATTATTAATTTTAAACCCTAAGGAAGGGTTATTTTAAATAAAAATTGCACAGGGAAGGACGACAGTTACGATACTGTCTCGGCCCCTCGGGTTCGCACACGTCATAGGATTCGTGGCCGTAGTCGACCTCAACGGCTCATCCTCCGTCCGGAACGGGAGGTAAGAATTCTAAACACCCGCGAATCCCCGTCGCCGGGTTTACCGGATGATTTTGTATGCATATATGTTGAGGACTGAAATCGGATTTAATTTTCTAGTAAAGGGCAAGGATCGGCCATATCAAGATAAGGACTCGGATTTCATCACCGTTTCCTTCTTGCCCGCCTCAGGAACACGTAACCTACGCGAACCTAAGACTTAAAATATTGACTAGAACGAGACCGATAGGGTAACGAGCTTAACAGGAAAGTCATTCGAAAAATATTGGTTACTCTTTAAGCATACTTCGAAGTTCATGATGGTTTTTGTGAGTTGAATGCGTGACTGTGCCACCTTGTAATGCGGTGAGGCCTTGGGTATCAAAGCTCCACGCAGCTTCCCTCGCCTCTATTCAACTTACTTCAACTCGGATTGATTCCAGAGGGGTTTGCTCGCATTGTAACGAATTCCCTTTCGAAGGATTAGAAGTCGGTCTAGAAACAATCTAAGTGGAGCCATCATGCTTTTTGTTTGCTAGATATCGTAGGTTTGTTGTGGTCGAGTCACCTTGTTTGTGCTTGTGTAGAATTCCCTTGCAGCTAGGATGTCAAACTCGGTATTATAATAGCCATCACAATGAATATGAATATCCAACTGAACAATATGGACATCACTCTTTTTATGACCATAGTGTGAATAATGGTTGGGAACGCCAAACTTTTGAAGGTTATGGGTCATACCATGGTGATCCCAATTACTATCCACACGCCAACCGGTCGTACGAGCAAAATTCCTCCTCTCTAGATAAGGCGCGTAAGATACTTGAGTCAACGCATAAGTTAACAGAGTCAACACGTGAGTTTGCTGAGTCAACACGTAGGTTAGAGTTAGAGACAGAAGAAAGAATTGCTCGAATTACTTTGAATTGCCAATACATTGCTTCAAAAATCACCCTTGAAAATGAGGAAAATTTCTATTTACATAATCAAGATGACGAGGTTAGAATTGAAAGCAATACTTTAGATGAGGTTCAACCATTTTCATGTTATGATTATGATGAGGATAGTGTTGATGAAGAATTTGAAATAAATAGGCATAGTGATCAGGAATTTGCTACTCCAATTGAGCTTTATAATAATAGGGTTATTTCTGGTTCAAATCCAAATAATTTTAAAAATTATTCACCTATTCAAAAGGATGAGGATTTGACTAGAGATACCCCTATTTTAGACGATGTAGTATTTCCTTTTGATTACGAAGCCAATGATGGTTTAGAGGAACGAGTATATTTTGAGTCTAGCGATTTAGAAACAATAGACTTAGAAAAAGAAAATGAACTCGTAAAGATGAGTGAGGATGTACCTGACTTAGAAGAATCAATTGACCATTTTCGAGAATCGATGACCTTGAAATTAGGGAAGTTGTGACTAGTCTTTCTAGAGACACCGAAAACTCTAAGTTTGGGGGTGATTATCATTCTCCATGTGCTTTAACTCTTAGAAAAGTCCCTAACTTGGGACTTGACATATGGGCCTCAACCATTTTAAAAGATTATCTTCATACACTTTTTCCTGAACCTAGTTGTGTCCATAAAGAAGTTCAGTTGTTAAGAACCCATCCTCTGGTTGATGTGGTTAACCTGTGCTATGATACCACGATTGATTTTGTTTTCCCACCAAATATTTTTCAACCAATTGTGGGAACATATAAGTTTCAGATGTGTCAATTATTAAGTTTTGAGGCTAAACCTAAATACTTTAGGGGATTAGGGTCGACACATTTGCTTAAGGAAGACCACCAATCTTATTGTGGTCAGCTGTGTGAGTCAAGTCTGATTGACTTCGAGGATCCGTAATTATTTAGGTTATTATTATGTGCTTCTAAGTTTTTATTTAAGTTTTTCCAGACTCTAGAACCTAAACATTCGGATCTAAATTTTGAGGAAATGCAACCCACGAAAATATGTTATCTAGACCCAGTTATAGAACCTGAACCTGAACCACAGCTAATTGTAGTTGTCTTAAACAGGAAACTAGACAAGGGTGTGTTTTATTTGCTAATTTTCTTGGGATGTTGTAGATTCCTTTTACTTGTGATAGCCCTATTTGGTTTTGGTGATCCACAGTTATTCCGTCTATTACTTTATGATTCTTCGAGGTGACTAATCCTTTACAATGTCTGGCTGAAGACTTTAAACTTAGCACTTCGTGGGAGGTAACCCATGCTCTTGCAACACGGTAATATCTTTCCTTAACTCTTTTGCTTCAAGTGGTAACAGTTTCTCCTTGTTCATACTTTAAATTTTATATTTAGAACATTGAGGACAATGTTAGATTTAAGTTTGGGGGTATGGGAGAAACTTTTTAGTTGCAATAAATAAACTCCAGAGACTAGAAATTTTTGCTTATTAAGGTTGGCACTAACTAATCTAAGTGGATGGGAACATTTTGGTTGTAGGAGTTGAGGAACCAATCTGATTAGATGGAAACGTATAGAAGAGTCTATTCATAAAAGCACAGAGCTCAGGTGTTAGAAAAGAAAACATGATAGTTTCGCCATACCCTCGTGATGGAAACATCGAAAGAATCCTGATCACTTCTTTTTCTTTTTCTTTTTACCATTGCTAGGGTGAAATAGAGTGACTGAGATGAAAAAAAAAAAAATGAAAAAAAAAAATTTGAGACCGCACCATCGTACCAACCTAATAAATTCAATAAAGTCGACCACCGGAACCCTTGTATATGCCAAACGAGTTGACCTAGAGTTAGGATTATCGACCACCGGTTCCCTTGTATATGCCAAAGGTGTTGATATTAGTCCGCATCAAAGATCTCACCATTAGGATAGGTTCACCTTAGTCAACATCATCCACGTTTTTCTACATCCATCTTCTTAATCTATCCATGTGATTGGTTGACTCTGGTTTATGATGTCCAAACTATCCGAGTAGAGCTCACTTTATATGAATTTTAGTATGCTTGAGTGCAAACTCGTGTACAACAATTGAATTTCGCATCGGGGTACTTCCTCCCGTAGTCAATAAGTATGCCAACCAAGGAGATTATTTAGTGCCTTCCAAGGTTCTCGTAGATAGCTAGGGTCTGGAGTAAAGGTTTTGTGGGTACACCTCTGGTAAACCCTCCGGAAACAACACTCCGCCACTAGGGCCACCTAGGGGTTCAAATGATTTTTATTTTCTAGAATAAATTTGCTCGAGGACTAGCAAATAATAAGTTTGGGGGTATTTGATGGACGCATTTATGTGTCTAATTTGTCCTCAATGTTTCGTATTGTTGGTACTCGTTTTTGTCCTTATTATGGTGTTTTGTGTGTTTGTAGGTATTTTTTGGAAATAAAAATTGTTGGAAAATTCGGCTCGAAAAGTTGCTCTAACACCCCTGTGGGACATTTGATATTCGGACTCCCACTTTGGATAAGGGGTAACCCAATTACTAAGGGGCACCCAATTGATATTCGCATCCCCACTTGTTGGATAAGGGCTGACCTTCTTCATCGTTTGAAAATCCAGCTTTTTAGGAAAACTTATTTTCTCACCTGCAGAATTTTGGTTCGAGAATTGAAGGCATTTTGGAGAGACTCAATGGCTGAGATTGCTTGGGATGACTTGACTGAGCCTAACAGGCTTGGTATGGGGCTTTGTTTCGATTGAATTTGGCTAGAAGACCCGTGTTGAAGTGAAGCAGTAAAGAGATGGAGGTGTGCTCGGGATTCTGTTTTGGAAGGTTGGAGCGAGTCTACATCGTTGTCTACTCATTCTGAACGTGTTTCAATGAATCGGGAGTGTGTCACTGAAGATTTTCGCGAGCAGAGATATGAAAGGGAAGAAAAATCCCGTATCTTGCATGGGAGTAAAAGAAAATATGTTTTATTGATTGCCGAGATCATATGGAGTTTAAGGGATTTATTCTCGGTCCAAATGGGTATATATATGCTTCTGGGATCACAGAAAGGAGGGACGGAGAGTTTGGGAGAGTTTAGGAGACGTACAGAGTCGGAAAAATCGAGTTACAAAATATCTTTCTGCTGCTGCCATTGAAGAACACGAAGAACATCAACGCACATGGAACCGTCTGCTTTTCAACAAAGGACAACGACACTTAACCGTGGGTCGTAATACGGAAGGCAGACTTAAAAGCAACAGTAACAGTCCTTTGTAACAGTGTTTGCAACACTTATAATCGATGCAAACACCCGATTTTATTTTTTAGGTTTTTTAGGTTTTTTTTAGGTTTGTTTTCAGATTTGGAGTGGAGCGAAAGAAAAAGAGAAAGTGCTAAAAAGAAAAGCAAAGCCAAAATAGGAAAGAAAAGAGAGATCCGAACGGAGTGAAGAAGAAAATTTCATTCTCTGCACATTTCATTCATATACACAGTCTTAATCATTCATCTAGTGCAATTCAGCATTCTCACCATCACTGCGCCTTGTTGTTCTCGTCATTAACTCAAGACCACCGAGTCTCTCCTCCGCAAACCTCCACTCAATACCAACACCATATAACTCAAACACCATCCGCAATAACCCAAACAAAGTGAACCATTTTGTCAACACCTGCAGCTGTATTTCATACATTCACATCTCTGCCAGTTCCATTTGAGCTTTAACTACATCTGCACTTCATGTGCAATTCTATCTCAGAAACACCACAAATTCAGCTCACAATTGCAGTTTATTGCAGTTAACAGCCATCACTCTCCCATGACTCCATTGAATGCACCACATCAGTTCCAACTACTAGATCACCTGCAATACCACCATCTACCGCACCTGCACTTCACCCACATCATCACAGCATCTACGGGTCTCTATCCATGCCATAACCACCAACCATGTAAGCCTAATTTATTTCAACTTCAACTCCTTTCTATATTCCCATATTCACTTGCAACAACACAACCTGATGGTGCTTCTGTGCTTGCACTTGGTTGCACACAACTCAGTTCTCCTTAACTGCAGCATAAACCTCCAAATCTATTGCCATACCTGCAACACAATTCCAAGTCCCACCAACAATCACCAGCACAGCTTTGTCACCACATTGTCAGCTCTAATCAACAGCCTCTTCTCTAACTGGCAGCAACAACATCATCTGCATTCTATAGTCCAGCTGCACTCCTTCCTTTGCATTGCAAACTCAACTTCCACCAGACCTGTATATATCCGAATTCCACCGTGCTCAAGCCACTGTCATACGCAACCAGAGCTTCACCCATAACTGCAACTCAACCACCAACTGCAACCACTCAAACTCAATCCCACGGCCTCGAACCATCTCACCGAAACAACACCAACACCACCAACCGAGCTCAAGCTTTAGGCACCAAAGACCATCTTCTTGTTTATCTCGAGCAACACAACCTCGCATCATCTCTCAAGCCATTTGCAATCCACCAACACCAATTTCTCAAGACCACCTGCCATCTACATCCTCTTCTACATACCAACACCCTGAATCCATCTCAGACCCATCTTGTTTCTCACTTCTGTGACATCAAATCCCAACATCAATTTCTGCTCAATTTTATATCAGCATATCCTTACGGCTCAAATCCTCCCTGAACTGCACCATTTCTTCCTCAAAAACATAACCCCAGCTTTCTTTGTTCATCACCACGGAAACAACATCAATCTCAAATCGAGCTTAACCCCCAAATTCCACTTCAAATAAGAACCCTAATTCATCCTTAGCAAAACAGATCTCCTCATCTCCATAACATTCATCACAGATCAAAACCGAAATCGATTTAAACCTGAATCCAACATAAACCCATCCAGCAGCACCATTGCATCATCTTCTCTGGGTTCACTCAACCAACAGACTCAAAACTAACTAATCTGAACAGCAACAGATTCTCTTCCTCTATGTAGAATCACACAAACTCTTCAAACCCTAATAATCAAATCGATCTCAAGCATCTATTAAAACTTCGCCTTCTCAATCTCTTCCTGAATTTCTCTCGATTTCTCTACCTTTATCTGCATACCACTGGTGCTGCCATTCTTATAGGCAAAGAAAAAGAGGTAGAAGCAAATGATGAGAAAAATCATTTTTCTCTGAAACTTAGGTCTTCCGTAGGAATTGAAGATGATACAGCCATCCAGGTTCTGCAGATAAGGGGTTACCCAGAAATGACTCTAGGCACCCGAAATAGGAAAAAGGGCCTCCTAGTTCTTGCATGGCTTGTCGGTTTCATGAACCGACTCGCCTATTCACTTCTTTGCTCAACCGTAGCTAGCTTCGCTCGCATGTGAATTGGTCTTTTTGCTCTTTTTCGCTTTAAATGGGTGATTTCTTCTCCTTTTGTTCTCGGTGACTCAATTGCACCTATAAAACTCAAAAGCAAACATAAGATACATAATTCACACGAAAAATAGCAAAGAAAGCATAAACTCTAGATAGTAAATACGGTGTATTCTACACCTATCACCCGTTAACATGTTTAAAACCCAAAAAAGAAACAAGTTTTGCTGCTTCAGATTGAACTTATTCCAAAATAGCAATGCTTTTCCATTGAACTGAAATTGTTTTCCCCTGCAGATAGTTGATAGTTACTTGATTGTCTCCCTCTATGACCAGATTTTGCAGATTATTTTGAATGGCCTTTAGTAGTTTGCAGAAGAGATAGAGTTTATGCTTCTTCAGCTGTTGATGCCCTGAAGACTCCCATTGCTGCTCCTTTGCCTATTCCTAGCCAGTTACAAAGAACACAACCAAAACCTTCATTAGTGTATTTGGAAACCCAAGAAGCATCACAGTTCAATTTAATGCTATCTCTTGCAGGGAAATTCCAAGTAGGTTGTAAGACAGTTTTTTTTGTGTTTTGAGTATTAACAATATTGAGATTCTGTGGATGCCAATAAGCAAAGTGTCTTGAAATATCCGCAGCTAGTTGTTCAGGTGTTCTTTCTTGTTTCTCAAAGACCCTTAAAAATCTTTCCTTCCATATGAACCAGCATTTAGTTACCGCTAGAGCCATGGATATGTAATTGATGTCACCTGTCAACCATTCATTGTATTTATCTAAGAAAGAGGTATTATGAGTGGTAGAATTTACTCCCTGAGTTGCAATTGGTGCAAGATTCCAGACATCTTTATCATAAGAGAAATCAAAAAACAAATGATAAGTAGATTCAATGGCTTGTTTGAAAAAAATGCATTGAGTTTCCACATCAAGGATTGAGCCTAATTTCTCTCTAGTTGGTAGGATGTTTTGCAAACATTTTCATGTAAAAAGTTTTATTCTTTGTGAGGTATCCATTCTCCAAAGACCCTGCCAAAATCTCTTGGTTTCAGTAGAAACTGATCCCAAAGGGTTAAGCAATTTAGCATATAGAGACTTTACCGAGAACTCTCCATTTCTGGTGAGCATCCATCTCAGTTTATCTCTTCTTAGTTTTCCATTGTTGGAGGAGTAAAGTCTGATACTCAATATTTCAGTAACTAAAGAACTGTCAAAAAAAGAGTGTAGCAAGGATTCATTCCACTTTTTTGTGTCATGATTAATCAAATCAGACAAAAGTTTTATATTTGAAAATCTGGTAATTGAATTAGCCAGAGGTTGGTCCCTAGTGGGAAGCCATTTATCATCCCAAAAGTTGATAGAAAAGCCATCTCCTACTTCCCAAAAGCTATATTTCTTTATATGTTCAATTCCCTGTAGTATACATTTCCATATCCATGAAGCTGAAGACTTCTTCTTTGAGTGTAAAGCACCAGTTTTTTTAAATTATTTTCCTTTCAAAAACTTTGCCCATAAGTCATCTGGCCTGCTAACTAATCTCCATGCTATCCTACTAATCATGGCTTGGTTAACTTTTTTAGCTTCTTTGAAACCCAAACCTCCCTGGTTAATTGGGTTACATATAAAATCAAAGGCTTTGATGTAAATGCCTTTAGAGTTAGTGTTTTTCCCCTACCAAAAATCTCTTTGAATGTCATTTATTCTTTTTGTAATTATTTTTGGTAAAACAAAACAACCCATACTGAAAATAGGCATGCTTGAGAGAATTGATTTGCTTAAAACAATTTTGCTGGAATGAGAGAGAACTTTTGTTAACCAATTTTTGACTCTTTGTTCCATTTTTTCAATTATGTTATCAAAGGATTTTAGTTTTGATCTATCTACAAAGAGAGGCACTCCTAGATGTGTGTCTCTTAAGTTAATTCTCTTTATCTTCATAAGCCTAGTTATTATTCCCTGGTGTTTACTATGAACTTTCTTACTGAAGAATAATCCTGACTTAGTGAAGTTTATGACTTGACCTGAAGAGTCACTAAAGAGATTAATGGCATCTAGAAGGTTTTTGCAGCTATCTAAGTCAGCCTTGGTGAAGAGAAGAAGATCATCAGCAAAAAATAAGTGAGAAATGGGAGGGGATTTGGGAGTTGACTTTATGCCTGGAATCTGCTTGACTTTTTCCATATGGCAAAGTAACCTAGAGAATACTTCCATACAGAGTATAGATAGATAAGGGGACAAAGGATCCTCCTGTCTGATCCCTCTAGATGGCTTAAACTCAGTACAATGATTTCCATTAAGAATAACAGAGATAGAAGAAGTTGAGATACACTGAAATATCAGATCACACCAATGTTCCAAAAAACCAAAAGCTTGAAGAGTTTTAATCAAAAACTTCCAGTTGACTCTATCGAATGCCTTAGACATATCTATCTTAGCTCCTATATTTCCTGTTTTTTCCTGCTTTTTTTCATAGAGTGAACAATCTCATGGGCCACTATGATATTGTTTGAGATTTTTCTAGAGGAAAAGAAAGCTGATTGCAGGGAAGAAATTAAATTTTCCAAAACCTTTTTGAATCTATTGGCCATAAGCTTAGCAATCACTTTATAAGGAGTGTTACAGAGGCCTATTGGTCTGAAATCAGCAGGGGATTTGGGGTTTCTAATCTTAGGTATCAGAAATAAGAATGTTTTATTTAGGTTTTCATGAAGGTTTCGGTTTATAAAGAAATCCTGAACTACAACTATCATCTTATCTCCCACTATTCCCCAATTGTGTTTAAAGAAACTTAATGGAAAACCATCTGGGCCCGGAGCTTTGTTAGGTTTTAATTTTCTAACTATATTCCAGATTTCCTCTGTTGATGGAATAAATGTTAGATCCTTGTTTTCTTCTGAAGTAAGGCAGGGTGTAACATGTTTGAAATTTTCATCATTCATGTTGTGAGAAGTTTCGAAAAAAGGTCGAGTAGTAGCTGTTTAAAACTTCCTCTATTTCCTCTCTTTTAGTGACAGCCTTTCCAGAGATATCTTGGATACAATCTATATTATTTCTTTTCATTCTCTTTAGAGGGGTCACATGAAAAAAATTAGTGTTCCTTTCTCCTAGAGTAATGGTGTTGTTTCTAGATTGCTGTTTAGCTATTTCTTCTTGAGTGTCATTAAGTTTTTCTAGCTCTAACATCTTTTGATTCACTAATTCAGTGTTTGTAAGTTCTATAGGTTTGTGATAGACACATTTTTGTGTCTAATTTGTCCTCAGTGTCTCTATTGTTGGTCTCGATTTTTGTACTAATTTTGGTGTTTTTATGTTTGTTTAGGTGTTATTGGAGAATTACACTTATGCGGAAAAAGTTGCTCGAAAAGTGCTATTTGGACCCCCAGGAGAAAAGTACTAAAGGCACCCTCAATTTGGATAAGGGCACCCCAGGCACCCCAGCTGATAAGGGCGCCCCTGTTTTGGATCGGGGAACCTCATCTTCTTCATTTCAAATTTTGTTTTGGCGGGAAAATATTCACATCACAGGCAGATTTTTGTTTGGATTTTTGGACGTGTTATAGGGAGACTAAATGGTCAAAATTTGTGGGATTGTTCCTGGTACATGTTTAAAGCTATTACAAGTGTTTTGGTCGATCAAATTTGGCTGAAAAATCCGTGAGAAGAAATCGAGCAATACATGCATGGGAGGAGTTGTTCACGGATTGTACGTGTTGATGAGAATTTACGTGGGTAGCAAACGTGTTCTCGGGAAGAGTAATGAACGTGTAGAAGCATGCTTGCCATATAAAACAAATGTGGAGGAGATAAAAAGGGAAGAAATTTCCGTATCTTGCATGAGAATATAACCGAGTAATGGAGGATCATTGGCGTGATGGAGCGAGATTTTATGGTGTCTATGGCTATATAAAGGGTAATCGTGCACCACAGAATGGGTATGGAGAGTTTGGGAGCAGTTTAGAGCATCACAGAGGTGAGAAATCGCGAGTTGCAGAGCATATTTTTCTGCTCCTGTGGAAGACAAAGAACAGACGGCCAAAAACCGTCGTTCTTCAACAGTGCTAACGACTCGCCTATGTGGGTCGTAATATAGAAGGCAGACTTAAAATTTCCGCAACAAAGAACACTTTACATGTATCGTTCTCAGAATAAAATCCGTTTGTAACAATTAAAATCACAAATCAGGCTTTTCATCTCTTCTCCCTTGTTCATCATTTGTAAACCATTTTTGAGCATTAATAATGATTTTTGAGCAAGTTTACACCATGATGAGCTAGAACCCATCACTGGGACTAGAGCTGGCAAACAAGCCAAAACCCGCGGGTTTACCCGGACCGGCCCGTAAAAAACCCGCACCCGGCTCGGCTGGTGTCTAAACAAGCCGGGTTAGGGTTGGAGAAATGTCGGCTTGTAAGAAAACGGGCTAACCCGTACCGGACCGTAAATTCGCGGGTTATACCCGTATGCCCGTGTGAATCATATATAAAGAATTTTACCCATTTTTTAACCCTAAAATCTAAAAGTTTCGTCCTTCTTCTTCACTCACAGCGGCAGCCATTAGAGCCACACCACAATCACCACCTCTTTCTCCTTCTTTTTCTTCTTCTTCTTCTAATCTTTTTGTTCTTCTCCACACAGAGAGTTAGGGTTTTAATTTAATTACCCTTTGAAGTGAAATCAGCGGCCGCGGCATCCATCAGAACCACGCAATCACCACCTCTTTCTCCTTCCTCTTCTTCTAATCTTCTTCTTCTTCTCCATACAGAGAGTTAGCATTAAATTTAATTATACTGTTAAGTGAAATCAAGCAATCAAGAAAAGGCGAATTTGGTTGATTATGATGAAATCGAGATGAACTGAAGAAGGTGGATAAATCAGACAAAATGAAGTTCTGGGATAAAATTGGAGATGGGTTTTATACGATTTAAGGGGTTTGAACTGTTTTGAATCAGGAATTTAGGGTTTGATCGATTCATGAAGAGATTAGGGTTTTTGAGAATTACAGCTACTATTGTTGCTGTTGTTGTTAATGAATTCGAGCAATTTCAGCAAACATATGCGTTCAATTTCATTTGCTGTTTCGAAAATCATGTTTGAGTTCAATATCATTTGTTGTTTCGAAAATCATGTTTTCCCCTGATGTTGTCTGTTTTCAGGTACTTGAGTGATGATTTGTGGTTGTTCCAACCATTGGCAGTCGAATACGAGGTGACCATTTTACTTGACTGTTAATTTCAGTATGAGCCATTGCCAACGCTAGCCAATTTACTGATAGAGAATGGTTCTGGTAGTGGCGGAAGGGAGGATAATTTATATTTGTCTGTGGTTGATCTATGGCAAGGGGTTTTGATGTTTCTCTGATTTGGTTAGACAGCTTGAGATGCTGGTAATGAAGCTTCTTATGAGGAAATTTGTTAAGAGTGTAATAGATCTTTCATCTGTATTTGATTTTTGTGTTGAAAATGAATGATTTGTGTCTGATTTTTGTGTTGAATAGAGATTGAAGATGGTCAAAGCTTAAACATGGCCACAAATTAACTTAAATAAGCTTTAACTTTAACTTTAGTTAAACAAGCCGGGTAACCCGTGAGCCCGCAAGCTTTACCTGTTACGGGTGCGGGTTGTGGAAATGACGACCCGTGAAGAATATCAACCCGCAAGCTTTGGACCGTGTTAACCCGTACCCGTGTAACCCGTAACAAGCCAGCCCCGGCCCGCCCGTTTGCCAGCTCTAACTGGGACGACGGAGGAAGCAACTTTTCATGATTGTGGTAAATGAATTAATTCTTTATTTGACTTTTTGCATAGATTTAATTGTTTTATGATTTCTATTAATTATCTGTTATTTTGTCTGATGTCGCATGCTTAGTTTAAATTACTTTTGATGCGTCATGCTTACGACTTACAGATAATGTTTTATGAAATCTATTTTTGGCAGAAAATTAGAGTCACAACTTCTTTTGTTTGATCTATATTGTCTAGAGTTATATTGACTGAACCACAAGAATATGAAAGGTAGTGAAATCCTGCGTCCTAGTGACTCTTCATCCTGTGACATTGTATATATTTTTTTCTTTTATTTTCTTTTATTAATTCTTAAATCAATCTCGTCAAGTCCGAGTAAACGACAAACCCTTTTACTACTACAACATCATTGAAAATAACCATCAATTTTTGGCGCCGCCGACGCGGACTTGTGTATAGATTTGTTTTTAGGTTTTTTTTTTTTTTTTTTATTTTTATTTTTGTTCTTTTTTACGCATTTTGGTATTTCTGTTTGCTTTCAGATTTGGAGTGGGGCGAAAGAAAAAGAGAAAGTCTTTGAAAAGAAAAGCAAAGCCAAAATAGGAAAGAAAAGAGAGATCCGAACTGAGTGAAGAAGAAAATTTTGTATATAGTGCAATTAATTTTTTTTTATTTAATTTTAGAAACTGTAATTAGGTAATTATTTTTGTAATTTTTATTTTTATTTTTTGGACTTCTTAATTTTGGACTTTATTTTTGGACTGTTGGACATATTTTTTTTTTAAAACCCTAAGGAAGGGTTATTTAAATTTAAACTGCACAAGGAAGGACGACGATTACGATATCGTCTCGTCCCCTCGGGTTCGTACATGACATAGGAGTCGTGGCCCGAGTCGACTTCAACGGTTCATCCCCCGACTCTGGAACGGGAGGTAAGAATTCTAAACACCCGCGAATCCCCGCCGCCGGGTTTACTGGATGATTTCGTGTGAATATATGTCGAGGAACTGAATCCGCCGCTTTAATTTCCTAGTAAAGGGCAAGGACAGGCCATACAAGATAAGGGTTCGGATTTCATCACCGTTCTCTTCTTGCCCGCCTTAGGAAAACAAAACCAAACGCGAACCTAAGCCTAAAATTTTGAATAGAACGAGACCGATAGGGTAACGAGCTTAATAGGAAAGTCATTCGAAAAATATTGGTTACTCTTTAAGCATACTTCAAGTTCATGATGGTTTACGTGAGTTGAATACGTGACTGCGCTGCCTTGTAATGCGGTGAGACCTTGGGTATCAAAGCTCCACATAGCTTCCCTTGCCTCTATTCAACTTACTTAAACTCGGATTGATTCCGCAGGGGTTTGCTCGTTATTGTAACGAATTCCCTTTCGAAGGATTAGAAGTCGGTCTAGAAACAATCTAAGTGGAGCCATCATGCTTTTTGTTTGCTAGAAATCGGTAGGTTTGTTTTGGTCGAGTCGGCCTTGTTTGTGTTTGTGTAGAATTCCCTTGCGGTTAGGGATGTTAAACGGTATTATAATAGCCATCACAATGAATATGAATATCCAACCGAATATTATGGACATCACTCTTTTTATGACCATAGTGTGAATAGTGGTTGGGAACGCCAACCTTTGGAAGGTTATGGGTCATACCATGGTGAGCCCAATTACTATCCACATGTGCATCGGTCATTCGAGCAAAAAGATTATAGTAATAGTTCTTCGTCTCTAGAGGATACAATCAAACTTTTGAAAAGTAGTCCTTATTATGATCCTTCCGTTCCCCTTCCTTCTCTAGAAGAGTCCCTCGGGGGTTTAGCCGAGTCTACACAAAAGTTAGCCAATCAACATGTAAGTTAGCCGAGGTAAATAACGTAGTTATGGACGAAAGGACTGCAACAACGACTGAATCTTTAGAAGATATCCTCAATAGATTAACTCAAAACTTAGATCCAACACTAAGGGAACTTTTTTTTGAGGAGACCCTTGAGAGGATAGGGCTGAGTCGACACGTAGACTTGAGTTAGAGACGAATGAAAGTATTGCTCGAAATAACTTGAATTTCCAATATAGTGTATCCAATAATACCTTTGAGAATGAAGATAGATATTCACATAATCAAGATGATGAGGTTAGAATTGGTAACACTACTTGTTTAGATGAGGTTCAACCATTTTCATGTTATTATAATAATAATTATGATGAGGATAGTGTTGATGAAGAATTTGAAATAAATAGGCATAGTGATCAGAATTTGCTACTCCAATTGAGCTTTATAATAATAGAGTTATTTCTGGTTCGATCCTAATAATTTTAACAATTATTCACCTATTCAAAAGGACGAGGATTTGACTAGAGATACTGTTTTAGACGATGTAGTATTTCCTGTTTACGAAGTCGATAATGGTTTAGAGGAACGGGTTTATCCTGAGAATATTATTTTAGAGTCTAACGATTTAAAAACAATAGTCTTAGACGAACAAGATGAACTCATAGAGCTTTTAAATATGAGTTAGGATGCAGCACCCGAGTATAACCTAGAAGAAGCAATTGACCATTTTCAGGATTCCGATGATCTAGAAATTAGGAAATTGTAGCTAGTCTATCTAGAGACACCCAAAACTCTAAGTTTGGGGTGATTATCACTCTCCTTGTGCCTTACCTTTAGCTCTTATAGAGATCCCTCACTTGGGACTTGACATATGTGCCTCAACCATTTTACAAGATTATCTTCATACACGTTTTCCCGAACCTAGTTGTGTCCATAAAGAAGTTCATTGTTAGAAACCCATCCTCCGGTTGATGTGGATAACCCAGGCTATGATACCACGATTGACTTTGTTTTCCCACCAAAAACCTTCCTTCCAATTGTGGGAACGTATAAGTTTCAGATGTGTCAATTATTAAGTTTTGAGACTAAACCTAATTACTTTAGGATATTAGGATCGACACATCTGTTTAAGGAAGACCACCACTCTCTTTGTGGTCAGTTGTGTGAGTCAAATCTGATTGACTTAGAGGATCCCCAATTATTCAAAGTTATTGTTATGTGCGTCTAAGTTCCTACTTGAGTATTTCCAGACTCTACAACCTGATCTTAAAAATCCTTCTTTTGAGGAAGTCCAGCCCATGAAAACATTTTATTTAGACCCGTTCATAGAGCTCGAACCCGAGCCACAACTAGATATAGTTGTCTTAAACAAAAAGTTGAATAAGGGTATGTTCGATATCTTCATGGTTTATTGTAA
This sequence comes from Papaver armeniacum, assembly GCA_023531295.1. NCBI lineage: Eukaryota > Viridiplantae > Streptophyta > Magnoliopsida > Ranunculales > Papaveraceae > Papaver > Papaver armeniacum. Next base: position 40,849 of record JAJJWW010001948.1, on the reverse strand, counting down.
TTTTCTCTTCTTTTGGGTAATACTTTTTGATCCGGATGACCCACGCTTATTCCTAAGTTCTCGTTATATGATTCTTCGAGGTGACTAGTTCTTTCTTTAGTCCTGGCCAAGACTTTAAACTTAGCACTTCTTGGGAGGTAACCCAATATTCATGCAACACGGTAATATCTTTCCTTAACTCTTCTCTTCAAGTGGTAAAAGTTTCTCATTGTTCATGCTTTTAATTTCATCTTTAGAACATTGAGGACAATGTTAGATTTAAGTTTGGGGGTATGGGAGAAACTTTTTAGTTGCAATAATAAACTCCAGAGCCTAGAAATTTAAGTTTATTAAGGTCGGCACTAACCAATCTAAGTGGATGGAAGCATTTTGGTTGTAGGAGTTGAGGAACCAATCTGATTAGATGGAAACATCTAGAAGAGTCTATTCATAAAAGCACAGAGCTCAGGTGTTAGAAAAGAAAACATGGTAGTTTCGCCATATCCTCGTGATGGAAACATCGAAAGAATCCTGATCACTTCTTTTTTCTTTCTTTTTACCATTGCTAGGGTGAATTAGAGTGATTGAGATACCAAAAAAAAAAAAAAAAAAAAAAATTTGAGACCAGACCATCGACCAACCTAATAAATTCAATAAAGTCGACCACCGAACCCTTGTATATGCCGGTTGTGTTGACCTAGAGTTAGGATTATCGACCACCGGTTCCCTTGTATATGCCAAAGGTGTTGATATTAGTCCGAACTTCATCTCGGTCCATTAGGATAGGTTCACCTTAGTCAACATCATCTACGTTTTCTCTTAATCTATCCATGTGATTGGTTGACTCCGGTTTATCATGTCTAGAAACTATCTGAGTAGAGCTCTGTCACTTTATATGAATTTTAGTATGCTTGAGTGCAAACTCGTGTACAGCAATTGGAATTTCGCATCGTGGTACTTCCTCCCGTAGTCAATAAGTATGCCAACCAAGGAGATTCTTTAGTGCTTCCAAGGTTCCGCGTAGATAGCTAGGGTCCGGAGTAAAGGTTTTGTGGGTACACCTCGGTAAACCCTCCGGAGACAACACTCCGCCACTAGGGCCACCTAGGGGTTCAAATGAATTTTATTTTCGAGAATAAATTTGCTCGGGACTAGCAAATAATAAGTTTGGGGGTATTTGATAGACACATTTTTGTGTCTAATTTGTCCTCGGTGTCTCTATTGTTGGTCTCGATTTTTGTACTAATTTTGGTGTTTTTATGTTTGTTTAGGTGTTATTGGAGAATTACACTTATGCGGAAAAAGTTGCTCGAAAAGTGCTATTTGGACCCCCGGGAGAAAAGTACTAAAGGCACCCTCAATTTGGATAAGGGCACCCCAGCACCCCAGTGATAAAGGCGCCCCCGTTTTGGATCGGGGCACTTCATCTTCTTCATTTCAAATTTTGGTTTTGGCGAAAAATATTCACATCACAGCAGATTTTTGTTTGGATTTTTGGACGTGTTATAGGGAGACTAAATGGCCGAAAATTTGTGGGATTGTTCCTGGTACATGTTTAAAGCTATTACAAGTGTTTTGGTCGATCAAATTTGGCTGAAAAATCCGTGAGAAGAAATCGAGCAATACATGCATGGGAGGAGTTGTTCACGGGATTGTACGTGTTGATGAGAATTTACGTGGGTAGCGGCGTGTTGCAGGAAGAGTAATGAACGTGTAGAAGCATGCTTGCCATAGAAAACAGTGTGGAGGAGATAAAAAAGGGAAGAAATTTCCGTATCTTGCATGAGAATATAACCGAGTAATGGAGGATCATTGGCAGTGATGGAGCGAGATTTTATGGTGTCTATGGCTATATAAAGGGTAATCGTGCACCACAGAATGGGTATGGAGAGTTTGGGAGCAGTTTAGAGCATCACAGAGGTGAGAAATCGCGAGTTGCAGAGCATATTTTTCTGCTCCTGTGGAAGACGAAGAACAGACGGCCAAAAACCGTCGTTCTTCAATAGTGCTAACGACTCGCCTATGTGGGTCGTAATATAGAAGGCATACTTAAAATTTCCGCAACAGCAACACTTTACATGTATCGTTCTCTGTAACAGTCCGTTTGTAACAATTAAAACTGTTCAAATCAGGCTTTTCATCTCTTCTCCCTTGTTCATCATTTGTAAACCATTTTTGAGCATTAATAATGATTTTTGAGCAAGTTTACACCATGATGAGCTAGAACCCATCACTGGGACGACGGAGGAAGCAACTTTTCATGATTGTGGTAAATGAATTAATTCTTTATTTGACTTTTTGCATAGATTTAATTATTTTATGATTTCTATTAATTATCTGTTATTTTGTCTGATGTCGCATGCTTAGTTTAAATTACTTTTGATGCGTCATGCTTACGACTTACAGATAATGTTTTATGAAATCTATTTTTGGCAGAAAATTAGAGTCACAACTTCTTTTGTTTGATCTAGATTGTCTAGAGTTATATTGACTGAACCACAAGAATATGAAAGGTAGTGAAATCCTGCGTCCTAGTGACTCTTCATCCTGTGACATTGTATATATTTTTTTCCTTTATTTTCTTTTATTAATTCTTAAAATCAATCTCGTCAAGTCCGAGTGAACGACAAACCCTTTTACTACTACAACATCATTGAAAATAACCATCAGTTTGGCAGTTAGATAATCTATTTCCCAACTAGCACCTTTATCTATTTATTTGGTTTCCCAAATATATCCCTTTTCCAAGACCCCAAGTTTTCTCCGAGCACTGCAATGTTTTTGACTAGCTTATCAGCTGGAGGTAGTTGTGATTCATTCCAAGAATATTTAATGACTTCTAAGCAGGTGGGTTCCTTTAGCCAAACATCATAAAATTTAAAGGTAGGAACAAGGCCAAAGTTTGAAGAACTTAGAGTTAAGCAAATAGGTCCATGATCTGAACCTATTGCCACCATATTTTCTAAAATTGCCTCATGGAATTCAATAGACTATTCAGCATTTGCCATAGCTCTATCAAGCCTCTGCTTGATGTTAGCTATGCCTTTTCTTTTGTTACTCCAGGTGAAAATGTTACCCTTGAAGCCTAAATCTTCTAATCATGTTCTATTCAAGAGATTTAACATAGGTTCTACTTTTTTCCTATCAAATGGCAGTCCTCCCTCTTTCTCCTCACTATTGAAGATGATGTTTAGATCCCCTATGACTAACCAAGGCATTTTGTTTAGATTTACCCTATGAGCTATTTCTTCTAAGTAGCCCATAATTTCTAGTTTATTTTCATGTTTTGGAGCTCCATCAAAACAAGTTAGTAACCATTCTTTAGAATTGAAATTGGTTTCGTATGTTTAATAAACAAAAAGTATTACATAAGAAAAGTGACATGGGAAAATTTGCAACTTTTCCAATAGTGCACACTAACTATTACTCTAATAGCAATTACTATTTTCAAAGCCTTTTTGCGTTAAAAACTTCAGCCGTTCTTAACGTACCGAGGCAAAAACTAAGCCAAAACCGGGCTGTGAGTGGAGCGGGTGGGCCCCGCCCGCTGGGAACTTGCAGGGGTCCCTTTAAAAGTGTGTGGAGGTTACATTTTTGTGTCACACTGTTTTGGGGGAGTTTTTTTGGGGCGGTACGTTAGGAATTTTTGTAAAAACTTGTCCAGAAAAACAACTGCAGTGTTCCCTATGTATGGGTCAACAATAAGATTGCAACAATAATGGTGATGTACTTTGATCATTATCAACAAAAGTCTACATAATACTTTGAATAATTCAATTTATTGATGGAAAAATAAAATATTAGCAATTATATCTCACTCTCAAGCAATTCAAACCGTAAGAAGTTTCCCTACATATCACTTACTGATATTGATGCTGAAAATGGTGGGATACTTTGTTCATCATTGAAGTAATTTTGCGGATCAACTTCTTTCTTAACCATTGCCAATCTCTTGAAATTTCCTTTGAAATACTTTGTTCCCCATTGAGTAGCTTTCAAATAACTCACATTAGGCAGATCATTATTCTTACCCAAATCAAGATCTCTATAATTGACATAAGCTGCTCTTGGTGAACTCGAAACATACGGAGTCATGTAACTGTAAAGATTCCTTATCCAATCTATATGCTTTTGAGAGGGTTGTCCTTGATTCCACTTCACAATGTATTGAATCTCATATAAATTACCTTTTCTATGTGGGAAAGGTAATGCCGTCTCTGGAATATCATTCATCTTTCCACCGAACGGCTCTAAAATTATGTACACCATATACATTTCTTCTTCAAGAACTCTTTTCCAAAGCCCTTCTAACCCAGTCTGGGATATCGGTTTTTGCACGTAATCGGATTTCGCTTTGAAAGGCAATGTATCAGGGTGTGTTCTATCTAGCAATTGAGAAACTTGTTGATAGTTCCCGATGTTCACGACCGAATCAATCCAATTCATTTCCTTGCAGTCATTTGCGGTTAACCCGAGTTCGGGGAAGCTTTGTTGCATTATTTTGAGTAGATCTTGAGCACCACCAAGGTACAATGAGTTGAAAACAACTTGAACTGTTTTCTTTCCGTTCCATGTGCCAAGTTGTATGACGAGTCTAATGAATAGATCTTGAGGAAGTTTATCAGCAACTTGTTGCCATTTCATAACAAGTTTTGTTGCATCTTGTTCTAGTACTCTACCAGGTGAGAAAACGGTGACTACTTGTGGAACTTGGACTAGTTTGATTTGCCATGAAAGAATGATTCCGAAACTCGCACCACTTCCACCTCTAATTGCCCAAAACAAATTCTCACCCATTGATGTTCTATTTAGGATTTTCCCATTAACATCAAGTATTGTGGCATCAATAATATTATCTGCAGCAATACCATATTTTCTCACCAACATTCCAATACCACCTCCACTGAAGTGCCCACCAACACCCATTGTAGGACAAGTCCCAACAGGGAATGCCAGAGTCTTACTTTTTTCATTAATTCTGTAAGAAAGTTCACCAACTGTTGCACCAGCCTGAACCCAAGCAGTGCGGGTATTAAGGTGGATAGAGATCGAACGATAATTTACGAGATCGATGATGATGAACGGAAAATTTGAAGTAGAGGATAAACCTTCATAGCCATGACCTCCACTTCTTACTCTGATTTGTAACCCATTTTGTTTACTACAAAGTAGAGCTTTTCTTATTTCTAAAGCGGTTTTTGGTGCAAGTATGATAGTTGGTTTTTCGGCTTTGAGTGAAGTGACCAATCTAAGGTTTTGAATGGAAGGAGAGTATAGAAGAGATGAATATGAAGATGTTTGTGAGGTGTGAATTTGTGATAATGGATGAGCTTTTGAAGACATACATTCTAGAAAAGTTGATGAAGTAGTACCAATCCATGAAACTGAAAACAGTACTATCAGATTCAAGAACAGATGATTTGCACATGATTTTGTGAGTGAGTTTCTTGATGATGAACCCATTTTTGTGTATTTCTTATCAATGCTGAAAGAGAGTATAAATAAATAAACTTATCATTAGTTAATTATGTTTTGC
>JAJJWW010001948.1:0-35314 GCA_023531295.1 Papaver armeniacum | reverse complement strand
TGAATGTATACGGGTTATTGTGTTGTTGAAACTTGGAATCAAGCGTATGTGTAATAAATTCTTGTAATTTGTTTATCCATATGATGTAAGAGTTTTGTCACTAAAATTGACAAAGGGGGAGATTGTTAGAGCATTGCTCGGTTGAACCCACCAAGCGTTGGTATGTCAAGTTTGGTTGTCATATTTTAGTGAACCAAAACTCATTTAAAAAGTCGCTTGATTATTTACTAGAGTCAACTTCGTATAGGTTAGATAGAAATTTACTAGAATATGAGACTTACAAGTATTACGTGAAGACTTGAAGAATGTGAAGAAGTAAAGAGCTACAGCGACGACATCATCCTTCCTCTTGAGGTTAGTAATATTTGACTTGAACTGTTTCATTCCTAACGTATCTTTCAAGTCGTGCATATAGAAAACATAACTGCGAAGCTATGAATGATTATACTCTAGTTAGACATAGTATTAAGGCGTTACAATACGAAGTATAACGTCTATCTTTTGAACTTAGAAAATAAGACATTGACATAATCGTATGAATGCTATTGTGATTATGTATGGGTATGGGTGAAGATTTCGTCCTAGGAAACAATGTTTTACATTTTAAAGGAAGTACAATTCATAAACTTGTTTTGTGAATCGAAAGGAAAATCGCTAGGCTTATTGGTTTTGTTATTCATTGCAAATCTTTGGATTACCAATATGTGTGTTTAGTCTAGCACAGGTAAGGGTAACAGGGATATGGTTTAAGTTTCGTCAGAAACTTAATTAAATCTGATTCAAGGATCAAGATTTAAGAGAATAAAGTTGATAATCAAACTGATAATAATAATATTGATAATAAGAGATGTCCTCAAAACAAGAAGGCTTAGCCTTTATATAGGCTAGCATGACCGACTAAAAAGATAATAAAAGGAATTCTACCTAAACTAGGAAAGTAAAGGACTTGCAAAGCAAGTAAACTAAAACAGACGCAAGGAATCAACAGTCATTGTTGATACAGACGTAAGGGATCAACAGTGATTGTTGATACAGACGAAGATGCCCTACATCAGTGTTTAGTATAACCGCTCATAACATTTTATGTATCTTGGTAAAACTATTCACAAGGCCTGACTTTTGTATTGGTATGACTTTTATTAGTGAAACCGATCTTAAGTGATCACCTGAGATGATATGATCCATATGTTGTAATTGGTATGACCAACTCTAGACATTGGGGAACCGATCCTAGTAAGAGGTACAACTGATCACAAGTGTGTGGAATCGATACTTGTAAGAGTTGCAACAAGTCTTAGTAATTGGTAACCGATCCTATGACTTGTGCAACCGATTTCAAGTTAAATACCATAAATATGTGGTAACCGATCCTAGTACCTAGTCAACCAAATTTTGGAAATCTAGTGTGACCGATCCTAGTACCCACATGGAGGTAGAACCGAAAAACTTGTTTTGGTAGAACCGTGAAACCCATTAATGGTGGTTTGATAAGATAATCAATCACATAGTTCTCGGAAGTCGATGAACCAATTCTAAACTTGATTGGAAGTGTGGCAAATCGGTTCCGGTGATTGTAAATATGAAAAAGGATTTACAAAGTAAAGATGTCGACATACTTTGAACATGTGCAAGAAACTCTTATCTTTTATTGTTCAAAGATATTCCTTAATAGCTAAAGGAGAATCCTGATCGAAATAAATTGAGAATATTTTAATTAAGGTTTTTAGTTTTATATGCTTTTAATTTCAAAGAATTAAAATGCATATCTTTAGAAAATAAAAATTGGTAATGTGCATTTACTAATTGGAGATTTTCATCGAGATTTCGATCAATATTTGGATAGAGCATTTCAGAATTATGGAAACCGAATTTGGAAATATATTGCATATCTTGAGAATATTTTCGGTTTTGGAAATTCCTTGGTGTCCAAAATTCCTTGGTCTATAAATATTGAATTTTTCATTTCGATCAAACTAATCCTCAGAGCCAGCAAAACTACCTTGTTGTGTTGTTACTGATGGAGCCGTCTATTCGGAGAGGAAAGTACCCTAATTATGCGAAATATCTTACGACCGCTCGTTTAAAAGACTTATTTGGGATTGGGAATCTCTACGAGTACCGTTGGTGGGAAACTAGATAATTGTAATTTATTATTAGTTTTCGATTGATTTGATTGACTAACTGTTGTTGAACTTTGATTGTACCTAGTTTGTTTATGCTTGAGAATCTTCTCTTCTGATATAAGATTCATTCAAACTAGATCGAAGTTTTGACGGGGATCTTTAGATTGTTTGTAGATCTAAAGACGTCTTGTGATAATCCATTGTTAACAGACTCAGTTCTGTGTGTGATAGATCACAAGAGATTCAAGTTGATTATGTGCAGGTGTTTATTAAAGATCTAAGAAGATTTGAAGACAAAGAAGATTTCTTATTTGAGTTCATAATCTTTGGTGTGCACAAAACTTGATCGGCTGGGGATTCAACTATAATCGGTTTATCTTTGTGATAACCTTGATTGATTAGTTGAGTGGATCGGCATCAATACAATTCTTTGTGATTCAAAGTATTGATTGCATAGTCTAGACAATTACTTTGGTAGTTGTTGAGAGATTGATCTAAAAACCTGACAAAGGAGTTTATTTGGGATAAACGGAAGAGCCTTTTGTCAAACTCATATCACGTTGTTTGAAAAGAGTTGTTACCGAACATATTTGTTGTTCCTTTACTGTTTGGAATACGAACCAAAGGAATTGTTCCAAGTGCGTGACTTATTGCAAGTTGGAGGCGCAGGGATACAGACGGAACTAGGTGAACTATAGGTTTAGTTGCTTGGTCTCAACTATACGAAGTTGGTTTAGATTTTGTATAGCGGCTTAATCCTGAGACTATTCAATTTTGGACAAGGTCCCGGGGTTTTTCTTCATTTGCGGTTTCCTCGTTAACAAAATCTTATTGTGTCTTTTACTTTTCTATTTCCGCAATTATAATTGTTTTTATTATAATTAGAAGTAAAATACACAAACGTTAATTCCTATTTACTTGATAGCAATCCTATTGTGTTTGGTTAAGTCCGAACCTATTATCAAGTAATCATACTTCATTGTTGTATTGTGTCGATCTTGTATCCATAGTCAATCATGCAAGTTATCTTGTTGTCGTATTGTCTCGATCTCGTATCCATAGACGATCACACGAAGTGTAAACCGATTAGTTGCATTGTCTCGACCCAGTCCAATAATCAACAAAGGATATGACACATTGTATAATTGTAATGTAAAGTGCATGATCGAAAGTGCATGATCTGTCAAAGGATATGGCACATTGTATAATTGTAATGGAATTTCTCATTCAAACCAACTACTCATATACGACATCGCATCTGGTCCACCATAGAGACTAGTTTCCGTCACTTGGTTCACCTCAGCCAAGTCACTTGGCTACTCTTGTTGCTTTCCTTTGCATCACCTAGTTTTTTTTTCTTTTTTTTTTTAATAATCAACAAAGACTAGCTAAAGATGTAATTAACAAGTCTTGGATTAGTAACCCCCTTGCATCATTTTGAAATAAATGAACTATCAAACTAGGTAAATTTCCTATCCAAATGCATTCATTTTCCTTTGAAGTTCCATCTTTAACAAGTTTATCAGCAACATTGTTAGGTTATCTATATCTTTGACTGAATTTCAGTTGATTGAAAGAGCCTTTCATATTGTTGATTTCTCTGATGAGCCTCTTAGTTTCCCACTGAGGTTTGGAAGTCCCTTCACAAAGTTGAATTGCAAATTCTGAATCACTCTGCCACCTCCAAATCAATAATGCCCAGCTCCATAGCCAAACGAATCCCATCTCTAATGGCCCAAACTTCTGCAACATTATTTGTTTTCTTGAAAATATGTTTACTGTAACAAGCAAAAAAATCTCATCCTTCACTCCTAATGATGCCTCTAATACCTACAAAACCATTATCATTAGCAGATCCATCAGTATTAAGTTTATGAAAACCAATAATAGGGGCCTCCCAGGCAATGTGAATCTCCTGCTATTGTTAGTTTGCTGTCCCATTACCTTATTTGTATAATAATACTCTCTAGCACTTTGCAGTGCTTTAGCAAGGCCTAAAGGAGCATGAAATTCACATTTTCAAACAAATATTTTTTCATGTGTATCCAAATAGGACAAAAGGATGTACATCCTTTCATTTCATACCTCCTAATTTTACATCTATAGAGAAAATTATCCTGAAGAAAGTTAGAGAGATAGGTTCTGTAGTTGCAGGAAATCCCACAACACACCCCTTATAATATTTTCTAGATCTAAATCTATTTCATAATCAAAAATAAAGATTAAAGTGCTAAAATTATAAAATGGACACAAGGATTTTTTACATGGTTCGATCAATGTGATCTACATCCATGGTTCTTCACTATGATTGTTGAGGTTACATTAATATTACATTTACAATCTCCATTAGTGAGTATTTTGTAGAGCTCTAGATCTATTTTTGGGGAAGAAGATGATAAAGAAAATAAAGTCTCTCTCTAAAAAATATCTCTCTCTTCCTAAAAATTTCCCCCCTTTCTCTCTCCTGCTCTCCTCTTTATATAGTGTTTACATAGTGGATGACAGCTCACATACAGCTCATATTCTCGCAAGTTCGCAAGCTCTCTTTATGTTTTTCGCAGGCTCTCTCTCTCTCTCTCTCTCTCTATAATTTTAGCAAGCTCTGCTACATTCTCTCAAGCTAAAATAATTAAATCTCGCACACTAATAAAATGTGTTGTGCGATATTTGGATCCTACAGGTTCAAGGTCAAATTACACACCAAATTTATCCTTGAGTTTTCTCCAAATAGGCCAAGTACAGTGGCAACCAAAAAATAAGTGGACACAAGTTTCTAGCTCCTTATTACACAAAATGCAACCAGGATGATTACCAACACCTTTACGATAAAGATATTCATTCACTTTTAGCTTATTATGGCATAATTTCCAAAGTTTAAATTTATATTTAAAGGGGCATTTCAGGGCCCAAAGGAATCTCCTATCTCGTATTAAGAAACTGAGAGTCAATATTATTTACCCGGAAATTCTCATAAGCATCTTTTATAGTAAAATCCCCAAACATTGCTTTCTGCCATATAAGACTATCCTGATTATCAAGCACCATCACTTATATGAATAGCCCTAAATAAATCCAATATGTTACCAGAACTCAAGTAGAAAGTTTTCCAATATCCCGATCATGTCTTGCGTAATCAATATATTCACTAACATTTTCCTTATGAACAATGCTTGCATCTATTTGAGACAAATCAAAGAATCGATCTACTAGAGACCCATGGGTCCCTCTAGAATTTACAGTAGAACCATTTCGTATACTCCACTGCACACTAAGCTTAATGGCATTCCTACCTTTAACTATACTTCTCCAACAAACATAAGATCTAAAATTCACATCAACATGCCAGAAATTCTGGTTTTTGAAATACTTAACCTCTAATAGCTTAGTCATAGTGCATCTAGGATTAGAATGGACTTTCCAATCCATTTTGGCATGGAAAGCTAAGTTATCTAACTCCGGGTCTTTAATATGTATGCCTCCAAGGTCCCTAGCCTTACAAACAGTCGACCATTTGATGTCATACATACCACTTTTATCTTTATCACCTCCTCAAAGAATTTTTTTTCCATATTTATCTATTTTACTAATCAGGCCTTTAGGGAGTTTAATAACAGACATAACATGATAAGTCATGGGGTCAATAGCAGAAGAAATTTTGGTGCACCTTCTAGCAAGATTAAGGTTTCGGACTTCCATCCTCGCATCATATTTCCGACTTTTTAAGCATGTCACTAAAAGTCTTTTTCACTAATTCTACCCCCATTTCAACTAATACCAAGGTAATTACGGATTAGTAGAAACTTGCACCTTTAGAGCATTATCCATACCCTAGTGAAGCTTCTACCCAAGTTGGAGGAGGTCAAAGAAGGTGACTTACCATCGTTAATTATTTGTCCGGTCCAAGCGCGAACTTATATAACAACAATAACTGCTTCACTTCATTTTTGTAACAAGCCTTCAGAAAAATGATACCGTCATCAGCAAACAAGGAATAAGTGATTTGGGGGGAACCCCTAGCAGCAGCAAAACCAGATAGATATTTATAATTAATATCTTTATTCAACAGCCTAGTCAAGGCTTCTAGACACAAGATAAAAGATAAGGGGACAAAGGGTCCCCTTGTCTCAAACCATTGGTAGGAGAAAACCTAGTGCTAGGAGAACAGTTGATAAGAACTTGAAAAGACACATAAGTTACGCATTTCATGATCAAATCAATGAATTGGTGATTAAACCCTGTGAGATGCAAGATTTTATGATTAAACTCCCAACTTATCCTATCATAGGATTTGTCAAAGTCAAGCTTTAGGGGCATCCACCCTTTAGCCCCTTTTTTAGACTTGAAAGACTGAATTATTTCATTACAAATTATAGAAGATTCAAACAGGGATCTACCTGGAATAAAAGCATGCTGATTATGAGAAACACTTTTACCTAGGATGGGTCTCAATCTATTTGTGATAATCTTAGTAATTATTTTCATACTAAAGTTACACAAATTGATAGGCTTGTACTCTTTAACAATGGTAGGATTACTTACCTTAGGGATCAAAGCAATGTAAGTTTTATTCAGTCTAGCATCAAGTTGGCCATTCTGAAGAAAAAAAAATTAACAAGAGAAATGACACTAAAGCCCACATATTTCCAAAAGACTTAGTATAGAAAATACCTTGTAGGCTATCGTGTCCTAAGCTTTCGGGGGACCTAACTCGCTTCCACGCAGTCTTAATCTCCTCAACAATCACCTCACTTCTAAGAAAATCATTTTCATCAGCAGTAACCACAACAGAAAAGAGAGACCTTAGTTCACTATCACACATAATAAAGTTAGTAGAAGTAAACAGACTCTGAAAGTTAGTAGAAGTAAACTATGAAAGTTTCAATAGCTTTTTCTTTCCCTCCTAACAAGCGTAGAAGGATGAAAAAATCTAGTTTTCAAATCCCCTTCCCTAAGCCAAGAAATCCTAGATTTTGTCTCAAAAGGTCTCTTCTAATTTAAGAAAGTCTTAGATATTCTATAAGACAATCATTCATTTTAATTTGGCACTATCAGAAGACCAAGAATCAAATTAATTCTGGGCCTCTAAGCTTATCATAGGCATCAAAAAAAAATTCTTGAATATCACCAAATACATGTTTATTCCACCTTTTAGATTCCACTTGAATCTTAGTAATGTTGTTAAAAGCCACTAACATTACCATCAGTATTATTATTCCAATATTTTTCAACATCATCACTATATCTAGGATCCTCTGCCCACATTGCCTCAAACCTAAATGGTATAGGTTTAAATCTTGTTTTAGGTTATAGATCAATAAGAAATAAGAATAGCTCTATGATCAGAATTAAAATAAGAAATATGAGTTACCTGAACTTTGTTGAATCTGTTGATCCAATTTGAATTTGCTAGCTCTATCCAATCTCTCATTAATGTTATCAGCTCCCACTCCTTTGTTGTTCCAAGTAAATTTAGGGCCACTGAAACCCAAATCAATAAGCCTGCAATTATCCATAATATTTCTTAGCTCAAAAATTTGGCTAGAAGGGGGGGTTTCTTCCACCTGTTTTCTCTTGACTGCCACCAATGATATTCAGATCCTCCATTGCCATCCATTCATAATTAGGAATATCAGACAAAACTTGACGTTCATTCCACACCCTCATCCTATTTCCCTTAATAGTTAATAGTACTCTCATAAATTCTGGACAGGATCCATGGGCTCTTGGGTTTCGCCGTGACCACAGCTTGAACATCCCACCTAGTCCTAATAGTGGCTTGAATATCAACCTCATTCGGATTCCACAACAAACACATTCCCCCAGATAAACTCTCAGGATAAACCAATATGGACTCTTCAAAACCCAATCGACTAACAATGTCTGGCGCATGTGGAGAAAGCACTCTGGTCTCAAGAAAATCCACTATATTTGGATTGTGTCTCTATATCAATTTCTTCATAAAACGAATAAAATGAGGGTCTAGTAGCACCCCTACCATTCCACACTAAAATCTTAATCAAATTTTTTTCAAAGAGTTTAGGAACTGAAATGGACCGAAAGGGACCACTAGGACGTTTCATATCCATACTTCTTGCTATCACCTCTTTGTTCAACTCCATTAACGGAATGATCCTGGTCTTGAATTGTCTTTGGTATAACACTTCCGGATCCAAACATGTAGTGAAGAGCATCTCGAACTTCAACAGATCGTTTGGGATTCTTACAAGAGATGGGGTTTCCACCATTGACGCCAATTCCACCTTCAGAGTTGTTGCATCTTGCCACATCCTTGACACGCGATCTATCTCTTCCCTTCCCTGATTTAGAAACTCATCCGGGTCCATGTGTGTCCAATTTGAAGGTGAGATTCTTAATGGAATCAGAGATTACTGGATTCTGTCCAAAAATATACCCCAGTCCAGATGCTCTGTGCATGTATTACCGTCGGTAACACTTAGTTCGGTTGACTTCTCATTTGAGCAATGTCTTCCATCATTTGGAGTTTGAGATCCACCCTTGATATTTATTCTATCACTATTTCTGTCAGATGATTCTGTATTGCCTGAAGCTCCTCTCACGCTCTCCTCACTAGTAAATCTTCTACCCTCCACTGCACCTCCAATGGCCTTGGACAAGTTTTCGAAACATTTGGAACTGATGATTGTTGAGCTCCACTTTCCTAATTGTAGCTACCACTTGCTGATGTTTCCATTATGCCTTTACCTTTACTTATAACCATCTGATCATTAAATTGCATGTCATTAATACCATTCCTACTACTCTTATTAGTGGATTTGATATTCATACGATTAGAATTCCTTCCTGATAATGCTTGCACTAACCATTTATCAGCAGAACCACTATTATTTGCATTTACTTCCTTGGTTTGTAACTGCTTAACAAACCTATCATCTTTCCCACCCTACATGTCACCATTAAAATTACGATTGTTACCAATTTGAGCATTTATTGTGCTTTCATGACCAACTATATGGTCAAACTGATCAAAAAAAATCTACCCAGCAAGAGAAGCAAATGTGTTTGACACCCCCTACTATTATCTTGCGCCTTCTAGCTAGCCACACGAGCACCTGCCCTTTTAGCGTTGTTCTTTTTCTTATCCACCAACATCCATGGACCAAAAATTTCTTCTGCATTTGTAGAGAGCTACATGTACCTGGAAAATGATCAGATTTAGAGCCATTATTGGGCATCTTAACTGTGTTAAAAACATGCTTAGAATTAACAACATTATTGGACGGGCAATTCTCTTTCTTATGGGACATTTTTCCACATTAAAATAAATCAAGTTAACTTCCTTATATTTTGTTTTTTGTTTAACATAACCTATTCTAACAAAAGGCACTAATGGTTGATTTGTAGAGACCTCTACACACACCCTTGCGAATTTTCCTCTTAAGACAAGTTCAGTAGTATTAATTGTCAACTTTAATCAATCACCCTATTTTTTCACTTACTTTCTCAAGAACAATCTTATCAAAGTATTCAAGATGTAGTTCAGGTAATCTAACCCATACAACAGTTGTGTTAACTGATGCTTCAGAAGGTTTAAAATTTGGGAACCATCTTCTCATAGAAAGGTAATGTCCACTGATAAACCAAGGTCCTTTAAGAAGAGTGTACCTATAATCATCTGGATTTTCAAACTTGAATAAGAAAAAATCACACCCAAGGTCAAGAATAGTGAACTTACATGACAACTTCGAAAATTCATTAATTTTGAATGACAAATACTTATAACCTACCGTTTCCCCATAATTGTACCAATTAGACAATATTTCCATGGCTGGATTATTCGCTTTTGTGTGTCAATATCCAAATTGATTGAAGGAATCCCATCAGCCACTTCAACATTAGCAGGAGAAGATGTAGTTTCCCCTACCAAAACCAAATCTACTACTTTCAAACCCCACTCTTGGAAGCAATTTCTCCACCTTGAATCTGAATTCAAAAAGGCATCCATATACGTTGTTCTCTTTGGTGGTTGAATATGATCTGGCCGCGGGTTGTAAAGGAAAGCTTGTTTATATTATCCTTATTTAAGAAATATATTGTTTCCTAGTATATAGGATCTTTGCTTTATCGTAATATATATTGTGCTTTATATAATCATGAGTTGTGTAACCAGAATTGATATTATCATTATAATAAGAATTATTATCTTCTTGATCCTATATTTGTGAAGATGATATCTATGAGCTAGGGTTCTTGAATCATGGGTAGTGATTCAGAATCATCTGGCCAAAATAAACTAAAACAAAAAGAGCAGATGGAAAACAAATCTGCTCCTATTATCGTTCAATCTGAAGGTGTAGCATTCAAGGCAGGGATTGTTCTTGATGAAATAAACTATGATTTGTGGTCACAAATCATGGAGATACATATCGCTGAAAAAGAAAAAAAACTCCTTTATTATGGGAAAGACAAAAAAACCTACTGAGGAAGATCCAAGATATAAGAAGTGGTACACAGATAATCAAAAGGTCAAGAGATGGTTGTTGATGTCTATGTCACCAGAAATCATGAAGAGATATATTCGGTTACCTACTGCTCGAGAGATTTGGGATGCATTATCTAAAGCCTTTTATGATGGAGATGATGAGATGCAGGTATTTACTCTAAATCGACGAGCATTTTCGGCAAAACAAAATGGCAGAGCACTCTCGATTTATTATGGAGAACTAACTGAAATATTTGGAGAGCTGGATCATCGTGACAAGGTGGTTATGGAGAATCCAAATGATATTGAAGCCTATTGAAAATCAATTCAGCGCCTAAGGGTGCATATCTTCCTTGCTGGATTAGATGAAAGTTTTGAGCAGATCCGTGGTGAAATCTTGAGAAAGGATCCGATTCCTTAATTGGAATCATGTTATGCACTTGTTCGTCGTGAATCTGTTCGAAGTACAACGATGGCAAAAGAATCAGAAGAAGTTGAACCTGCTGCTATGGCAACTCGAAACCGGTACAATCAAAAATGGTCTTTTCAGAGATACTCAAAGATTGAGGTGGACAAGTCATCACTTAAGTGTACACACTGTAATCAATCTGGACATATAATTGACATGTGTTTTGAGCTGGTTGGATATCCATATTGGTGGGATCAACATCTTCAGAGGAAGAAAGAGACAAAGAAAAATTTTGGTGCTCAAATGGCTTCAACAAAGAAAAGAAATGATTCCATGATAACATCTGCATCTGTAGGAAGGGCAGGTAACGATGGTAAGGTTTTAAATATTTCTTCACTTGTTTCGAATAATTCATAGATAGTTGATTCTGGTGCCACAGACCATATGACATGTGATTCTAAAGAAAATCTCTCCCCTTAAACTATCCTTACAAAAAACAGTCTCTACTGCAAATGGATCACAAGCTCTAATTACTGGTGAAGGGTCAATATCTCTCACTGAAACTTTAAACTTAGATTATGTCTTAGTAGTTCCTACATTAGGTTGTAATCTCCTATCAGTTTCCCAAATAACTAATACTTTACATTGTGTAGTAATATTTTGGCCTGACTATTGTGTTTTTAAGGACATCAAAGCGTAGCAAACGATTGGTTATGGTGTTAAGCGTGGGAAGCTATATTATCTGGATTTGGTGTCAAGTAGTTCGGATAAGCTGCGTCAAACTCTTCTTGCTGATGGTTCTGAGGGGGAAAGACATAAATCTCAAATTTTGTTATGGCATCGACGATTGGGACATGCGTCGTTTGGTTATTTGAAAAAAATATTTCCTAGTTTGTTTGCAAAACTTGATATTTCTAGTTTTCATTGTGAAGTATGTGAACTTGCAAAAATCCAGCGTGCTTCTTTTCCATTATCATTTAATAAGAGTCCAGTTCCTTTTATGATCATACACTCTTATGTTTGGGGGCCATCTAAAACTACTACTCTGGGTGGTTCAAGATAGTTTGTTACTTTTATTGATGATTGCACTAGGATGACATGGGTGTGTCTTATGAAAAACAAAAGTAAAGTTATTGCCTTGTTTCAACAGTTCCATAAGATGATTAACACTCAGTATAACAAACAGATTCAAGTACTTCGTAGTGATAATGGTGGTGAATATATGGATTTTGACATTCAATATTATTTGGAGGGACACAGAATTATTCATCAAAATACTTGATCTAATACGCCTCAGCAGAATGGAGTAGCAGAGAGAAAGAATCTTCATTTACTGGAAGTGGTCTGTGCTTCATTGATAGAAGCACATATGTCATTGCTGTATTGGGGTGAGGCACTTACTTCTGCAGCATATCTTATAAATCGAGTGCCATCTAGTACCATTGTGTTTCAAACACCCCATCAATCTCTTGCTGAAGCAGTTATGGCTCCAACTGTTCTGAATCTGCCACCTCATGTGTTTGGTTGTGTAGCTTATGTTCATCTACACAAGAACCAATGTGATAATTTGGCTCCTAGAGCTTTGAAGTGTGTATTTATGGGATATGCATCAACAAAAAAGGGATAACGTTGCTATCATCCTCCAACCAAAAGAATGTTTGTTACTTTGGATGTTGTATTTCATGAAGATTTTATGTATTTTTCATGTGAGTCTGAACTTCAGGGGGAGTACCATAAGGAAATTCAGACCCTTAACTATGATAAAGATATATCGGAAATTGATGTATCTGTTATTGTCAACTTTGATGATATGGTCAGAGAATCTGTTGATGAAGGTTCTTCAAGAGAAGAAACAGGAAGTACAATATTGGATCGTGATATAAAGATTCAAGATGAGGTTATGATAGAAGAGATTCCAGAGTCTACGTTACCTCAAGAAGATGAAACACCAAACCAATCGTCTACTACGAATGTTCTTGAAGAATCAAGGAAACAACTTCCACAACGTGTAAAAAGAGGTATTCCTAAACCCAGATATGAACCTGAAATCTCTATTAAGGTTAAGTACCATATGAGTCATTATGTCTCTCACCACCGTTTGTCTAAAGCTAATAAGGCACTCGTGAATCAACTATCTACTGTTTTTATTCCTAACAATGTGCAGGAAGTATTAGCTGATCCAAAATGGAGAGCATATATGGAAGAAGAAAAGAGGTCCCTTTTACAGAATGGTACTTGGGATTATGTTGATTGTCCAGAAGGAAGAAAGATTGTGGGGTGTCGTTGGATTTTCACCATTAAATACAAGGCAAATGGTGAGATTGAACGTTATAAAGCAAGATTAGTTGCTAAAGGGTACAACCAAACTTATGGTATCGACTATACAGAAACTTTTGCTCCACTAGCGAAAATCAACACAGTACGAGTCTTGTTATCGCTTGCTGCAAACTTGGATTGGCCTTCGTAGCAGTTTGATGTAAAGAACGCCTTCTTGCATGGTGAATTAACTGAAGAAGTTTACATGGAGCTCCCACCTGGTATTTCAGTTCCAGGATCTCATGGTAAGAAGGTATGTAAGCTAAAAAAGTCATTGTATGGACTAAAAAATCTCCAAGGGACCGGTTTGCGCATTCACCAAATCTATGAGGAACTTTGGATATCGTCAGAGTAATTCTGATCATACTTTGTTCATAAAGAAAGGGAAGGATAAAATTACTGCTCTTATCATATATGTAGATGATATCGTGGTGACAGGATATGATCCAGAGGAGGAGAAATCTTTGCAAAGATACTTATCAAAGGAATTTCAAATGAAAGATCTTGGTTCGTTGAGATACTTCATTGGGATTGAAGTGAAGGAATTTTCTTGTCACAAAGGAAATATGTTCTTGATCTGCTAAAAGAAGTGGGCATGTCATCCAGTCCATACACCTTTAGAAGAAAAGGTAAATCTGTGTATTGAACCTGATCAAGTTCCTGCTGATAAAAGGATATATCAAAGACTTGTGGGTAGATTGATGTATCTATCTCACATAAGGCCAGATCTTGCGTATGCACTCAATGTTGTTAGTCAATTCATGCATAATCCGGGTGAACAACACATGGATGCAGTTTTACGTATTTTGAGGTATTTGAAGTCTGCTCCTGGAAAAGGAATTTTATTCTCTAAAAATAAAGATTATAGAAAGGTTGTGGCATATATAGTGTAGGATCAGAATATTACAGCACCAAGATTATCGTGAAATCTATAAACGACACATTGCGAAGACTTCGCGGGATGGAAGTAAAAACGACGTAACGGATGACGATAGCTAAAACACGAGAAAGATGTGAAGATATAGCGAGATCAAGGAGTGTTGCAAGATTTGACATTTGTACATTTGCGGTACTTCGCAAGTCATACCCGAAAATAAAGGACAGCTTAGCTGTCATCCACTATGTAATGTCCAATATAAAGATCCGAATAGGCTTAAGGAGAGAGAGATCTTTTTCGAGTATTGAGCAAGTCATTAAGAGAGAGAAAGTTTAGAGTGATTGTAATTCTTTGGTTTATCTCCTTCTTGTAACATTTCTGGAGTTTGATCAATAAAACTTATAATTGTTCATCTTAAAATGATTTGATTGTGTGGATTCTTGTGAGGAGTGTAGTGTGGGATTTCCTGCAACTACATAATGGCGCTAGAAACAGGGACGAGTGAAGATTGATATTGTGAATTGGGAGGATTTGAAGTAGTAGATAAAGAAATTCATACAATTTTCAACAATTCATTAAGATTAAAGAATGGCAAGAAGAAGACATACCTCAAAATAACCAACGACTGTTAGAAGGAGTAGTAGACTTGCTGGAGAAGAAGGAAATGAAATGGGAGAATCTTCAAGAGTAAACACAAGAAACAATGGAGAAAATCGAGTTCAATCGCCAATTCGACATACACCAATACAAAATAGAACTGAGGATTATGACAGAGTAAGCGTACACACTTGGCGATCGGATTCTGTAGATGAAATAGGGGAAGAGCAACAATTAGGAGATAATGGACAAGAAGAGAGAGATCAAGAAATGTTTAGAGGAATAATTCATGGAAACGAAGAGATTACAGCGTTAGAGACATTGAGACAAACAATACGCGAAGAAAGGCGATTAGAAACAGAAGAACGTGCAAATTTGACAAGGCAAAATCATGAGCTAAGGATGGAAAACATAAGGTTACAGAACAGAAGGTCAAGAAGCACTACAAGATCAAGATCAGTAAGGGAAGAAGTAAGACGAAATATGCCTGTAGAAAATGCTAATGAAGAAATTCAAGAAGAAATACAAAATTCAGATGAGTAACGCCGCGAAATAAGAGAAGTAAGGGAAGATCATTATATACAACATGGGGAAACTCTCCAAGATGGGAAAAATAATGGAAATCAGAGAGATAGTCACCAACAGAGGCGAAATAATCAAGAGGATGGAGAAAATCAGGAAGAAGGAAGGAGAATATTACATGGGAGAGAAGTAAAAAGAAATCACCAAGCAATTCAGGATGAAATTGAAAGGCATTATACTGAACAAGCACATCTAGCTCGCGAGAGGGAAAGACTAAGAGCAGAAATGGAAGAACAAGAATTACAAGAGGCAATTCGTCAAAACAATCATGATAATCGAGAAAGGAGGCGTGAGCGTAATCGCAATAATGATAATATCAATGAAGAATACGATAGAGTACTAAGGAGAACTGAAAGACGGCAAAGAGGAGAAAGTGAGAGATATAATGGTGTGCGAATTCACGAAAGGAATGAAAGAGAAGATCGCAGAGAAAGACGAGAAGAAAATGATGATCAAGAGAATCAAAACGGATATGAACGCAGAAGAAGAGAGGCGGAGTTAAAAAGGCCAGTGGAAGATAATTCTAGTATAGATGAACAAATTTTTAAAGAGCTTGTGGAAATGAGAGTAATGTTAAATAATAAGAAAGAAGGAGGTAGGAGACAATTGGATGAAGCTATAGAAGAAGCTGTGAAAACCCCATTCACACGAGAAATACAATTAGAAGGAATACCCCCAAAATGCAATTTGCCTACATTAACCAGCAATTTTGATGGATCAACTCGTGCAATACAACATATCAAAGCTTATTTGAAATGTATGTTACAATGGGAAAATCATGACGCTATATTGTGCAAATACTTTGCATCAAGTTTAACAGGAGAAGCTCTGAAATGGTTTGAAGGCCTGCCAAAAAATATTATAGCATCCTTCAATCATTTACAGACTATATTTTTAGGGGCGTACATAAGTAACAATTTCTCGCGACCTGGCATTGAAGATGTATTTGGATTAAAACAAAGGGTTGGTGAAAGTTTGAAACATTTGACCATGAGATGGAAGACAATGTGTAGCGACATGGCGGGTCGTGTTGATGAGAGATATCTCATTTTATCATTCATTAATGCTATGTTCGCAACCAATCTGTTATACATTCAAATTTTCAGAGTTAAGAACACAATCACAATGACCGAGTCTGAGAATTACAGGAGGAATATATTTCTCTCGAGGAAAAACAAAATGAGATGGAATCATACCCAATTGCGAACACGAGTTCAAATGCAGCGAATGCAAGCTTGTTACCTAAGTTGATAAATACAGTGGCGAGCACCTCGCAAGGACAACCATAGTTGATAATGGGTGATAATCAGCAGAAGTTAGTAGCTATGGGGAGTCGTGACCAAGAAGAATACGAGAGAGAAAGAAATTTCTATAACCGCGGTGGAAATAATAAAATTCAAAGACTTGATCAGCCGCAAGAAAGTTATGGGGGTCAAAGGCAAAATTATCATAGGGGACAAGGAAGCCGCATGATAGTATGGGAAAAAATTGAGATGCCACCTCTAAATGCTAGCGTGGAGAAAATATGGGAAGCTATAATCTTGATGGAAAATATACCAACACCATGGAACATGGGAAAGGAGC
Organism: Papaver armeniacum; assembly: GCA_023531295.1. NCBI lineage: Eukaryota > Viridiplantae > Streptophyta > Magnoliopsida > Ranunculales > Papaveraceae > Papaver > Papaver armeniacum. The sequence continues at coordinate 18,365 of JAJJWW010001948.1, read as the reverse complement.
CACCTCCAAGCGAGAGAAGCCATGAATTTTGTTTTTATCACCATTTCTATGGACATACAACAAATGACTCTGAGAAATATAAAGAGAATCATTCTCGAGGATGATAGATCGGGGAAAATTAAATCATTTTCTAGTAAGGAAAGCTCAACCTCAAGCATTACCACCTCCTCCGAAATTCCTGTGGCGAACACAACAAAAGAACGTGAAACATTTGTGATAGAAGTTGGGGCAAAAAGCAAAAATCTGTTTTGTAACTCTATTGTACATTCGTACAAGACAATTGAAGATTTCCACGATATTACTCTCAGCGGGGTTTTCGCAAGGGATGCCAATGATAAAGAAATAATGAACACCGCCAAGACGTCGAATCGGAAGAATTGCGTATGTAGATCATTTCTTTTACCGCGGAAGAAGTACCAAGGTGTAGGAATGCATGATAACCCATTGGTGGTGAGATTGGAGATTAACCCAAAACCTAATGATGATGAAGATGATGAAGCGGAAAACTCATGGGAAATTAATAGAATTTTAATTGATACCGAGAGTTCTGTGAATATCCTTTTTTATCATACCTACAAAACTATGGTAGGAAAAGATGCAGATTTGATACCTTCAACCTATAAAATTTATGGTTTTAATGGTACCGCAAATAAGCCAAAAGGAGAAGTTCATATGCGAATTCCACGAAAGGATTATCTTCCTGGAATTTTATTCGCGTAGTTGATGTGGAATCACCATACAACGCGTGATCGGACGACCATGGTTACATGAGATCTTAGGTGTCGCATCAACTTTCCATCAATGTATCAAGTTCCCTCATCCCACTTGGTGTTGGCATCATAAAGGGAGATTGGGTTGAAGGAAAGAAGTGTTATGAGGTTGATATAGAATCCTGCGAAGAAAGAGTCACGAAACAGAGGAGTTGGAAAAACAACATCAAAGAAAAAAACAAAGAGGTGAAAGATTAATGGTAGATGTAATAGAGCAAAGAGAGGAAGAAATGCTGCAAAATCAAAAAATGATGAAGACAGAAGTGACGAAGGTTTCGCAATGGACAAGAAAATGACAGAAACTTCAAAAATGCAGAGGCGAAAGTAAAGGTAAGTAAGAGACTTAAAGAATAACTCGTAATTGTTGATTGTCAGAGAAAAAATGGGGAGGAAGACGACAAATGTAAGTTGTTAAAAAAAAAATCGAATGGCGAAAATGGAGTTGTGTAAGAGTTGATATGAAGAAGAAGAAAATATATTTTAAAAATGGCAAATACGTTGCGAAAGTACAAAAGAGCTTACATATGCAGAAGAATCAACAAAATAGTCAGAAAGAGGCGAACTTACTATTGCAGACACCTAGTTCGCGAACACAATTTCGCAAGAGGCAAAGTACCTAAAGTGCGTCATAGTAGGCGTACCTATATTACATATAACAAAGAATTAACAAAATAATCGAATGGGACGAACCTTCATGGCGTACACCCTAGTTCGCGAATAAAATTTCGTAAGAGGCAAAGTACCTAAAGTGCGTCATGTAAGGGGGTATCTCAGAATTTGGCTCGGGAAAAATGTTACACCGCCCGGAACCCGAGTCATGAAGATTGGGGGTAATAAAACCCATCCGGGAGAGGTACCTTGGATTTTCAATATAAGCTAGTGACTTAGATTGACGACCAGGGTCTCTTCTAAGGAGTCGCATTTTACCAAGGCGCCGAGGTACACGGTTGAGCCAAGGGTGCCTGGGACATTTGAAGTGTCTCGGCCATTCTTGGCAAGTCTCGGCTTATGCTGCACTCGGGCCGAAGAAAACTCCACTTAGGGTGCAGTCTCGTAACCATAAGCCCTATAGGAAAAAGGTATAAGAGGCTGCGAAAACAACTGGTTGTTGTTAAGACCGGATGGGAAGTGATAGTGTCAAAAAAGATGCAAATGTCATGAGGCTTTATGTTCGCAAGAATATTTAGGCTTGTCATATTTGTGCAACAATCCTGAAGAGGCAAAAATACAAAAGAGTAGATAAGACGAGATCAATGGTTCCTTACATAAAAGTGTAAAGACGTCCTGCGATTTCGTCGCAAAGACGGAAATGTCATGGGGCTTTACGTTCGCAAGGATATTTAGGCCTGTCATATTGTCGCAAGAAAAATATCCTGCAGAGGCAATAATACTAAAGAAATGATAAGACAAGATCAATGGGTCGTTACATGAAAGTGTAAAGACGTCCTGCGATCTTGTCGCAAAAATGAGTGGTGGCAAAATAAGACCTTAACTAGGAAGGCAAAATAAGACCACACAAGAGAAATGATAAGGCAAGATCAATGGGTCATTACATGAAAATGTAAGGACGTCCTGTGATCTTGTCGCAATGATAAAGTTCAGCAGAAATATTCTGAATGAAACTATGCAATCTCCCATTCGAATACAAATAACAGAGGCAAGTATGGGAATGAACAAGAACGTGTTATTTGTATTAGAATGGGAGACTTACGCATATATTGATTGACCATATTGCAAAAAATAATTACTCTTTATGTGCAGGAAGAAAAAAGAAAGAGGGAAATTGTATTCAAAGACTCAAGAAATTCGCAGCGAAAGAATACACCCAAAGATGGGAGATTGAAAAAATGATTGTACAAATATTACAAAGGAAGAAAAAGGAAAATAAAATTATTTCTCATTTGATCCTTCCTCTTCATTATCTTCATCAGATCCTTCAATTTCTTCATCTTCATTAGATTCCTCTTCTTCTTCACTAGCATCGCTATCAGAAATATCTAGAGAAGGCATATTTTGGGGAACTTCATCAAGAAGGCAAGGGTACTTAGACTGAGGGATGTTATTTTCATCGCAGACCATCTCAATAGTTTGATTGCGAAAAGAATAGCATCATTCTTAAAATTCGCGATGATCTTTAGTTGGTTCTTCACCAGAATATTTATCATCCCGAGAAGAAAGATTTTTGGCAAGTTGCTCTTTCTCGATTCAAGTTCTTCAATTCTTTTCTAACCTTGCTTCAAATTTCCATAACATATAACATTGAATCAAAGAACTTGATGACAGCTTTATGCAAACAATTAAATAAAAAGAATAATTAACAACCTTCTCTCATCAGAAAACCATATCTCTAACCAAGGTCGTATGCTCCAAGACTAATGTTAACACCTAAATTATTTACTCGGCATCATCTAGAACCTTCCAGCCCAAGAAAATTCATCATCATTGTTTATGAGAAGAAGGAACGAATTTGATTCTCTCTTTCGCTAAAATAGCATTTTGACGGATGGATTCATCACGTTCAATTTTAAATTCAAGAAGAGTCTTTTGGAATTTCGCTAATGCTTGAGCACCTTGTCTAGCAATGCGATCTTTAACATCTATGAGATCACTAATTTTTTTCCTTAAAATACTAATTTTCTCTTTAGAACTAAGATACAAACGTTTAAGTTGGTTGGCTAAGCTTAAGCTAGATCTATGATCAAGTTCTAAGAGGTGAAATCTGGATTGAAGTTCATTTAGAGGAAGAGATTTAATTTTGTTATTTGAAAAACTATCCAAAGAATCGTTGAGATGAGAAAGAAGAGCATCATCATCCATAGGTTCAGGAAATGAATAAAGAAGAATGGCTTCCTCAGAAAGGTTATAAACGTCTGCGAAAATGATAAGTCAGATGAGGGAAGATAACAAGAGAACAAAACAAAGGAAAAGGGAAAAGTTTCATACCATAAAGTTTGTTGGTTGGAGCTCTGAAGGCTAGAAATCTTATTCTTCTGAGTGGCAGAGTCAGCTTCTAATTGCTTGTTCTTCTCGCGAAGAATGGCTTCAGTTTCCAATTCTTCATTTCTCTTGCGAAGAGCAGTAGCTTCAACTTCCAATTCTTCATTTTTCTTGCGAAACTGAAGATTCTTCTTTTCGAGAATAATGCGCCTCTTTTCAAGATCTGAGGCAACAGCAAAGGAAGCTCTCCCGGACTACAAGAGAAAACAAAGAAATTAAAAAGATATAATTTAAAATCAAAACTATGAAAAAATAAGAGAATGAAAACATACCAAGACACTAAGTGAATGTAAGAAGCTTGGAGTCACTGATCTGGAGACCCCATGAAGAGAACTATCACTCTCAAGTAAAGGTGAATCGCAAATACTCGCGAGAGCCTTGCATGTACTAGAAAGGAGATCGTCACCCATCCCTTGCATAAAATCAGAAAAGATGCTAGACAGCTGTGCCATAGAAGATCCAGCTGGAGAATTTGAAGAAGGGATATCCACATCATCATATTCCTTATCACCTCGCAATTTTCACCTGACTCGAGGATTCGAAGGAGATGGGAGATGAAGTTTTCGCTTCTTCGGAGGCGAAAGAACAGACTTCTCCTTGCGAAGAGGATTTTTACCTCTACCTTTGGCCTTCGCAGCCTCAGGGTTTTCTTCTTCTCCAACAGCTACAACACCAACCTTCGCACATAAATGAAGATAAGAAACATAGGCAACAATATTGTTAAAAATATATAAAGTATTTCTTACTTCATCCATGACGGAGCGAAGAGCAGCTAAAGTGCTAACTTTCCCGGTCCGGTTGTATCTCAATCTTAACTTTTCAATCTAAAAATTTTCGCGAAAATCAAAGGATAAGAGAATAAGCAACCAATGAAAGATTATGAAGTATGCGAATTTGGAAGACATACCTCTTTATTCTTCTCGGGCCAATTAAATACCCAAGGTCGATAAGTAGCGAAGTTCGCAGGAAGTACATTCGAGCCTGCGATATAAGACCCCTTTAACACTAAAGGAAAAACACACCATCTATCGTCTTTAGAGTGACGCGGGATGTTGTTTTTACCAGAATGCCAATCAATGTCTTGCATAAGGAGTTTATCGTCAGCAACATCATCCTTTCTTTTGAGACGGACACCCCAAAATGAGTATTATCTTTCCTCATAGGAATGAATTCATAATTCTCGTAGAAACTCTCGATGTGTATCTTTCAGCGAGTATCGCCAATTCCTTAAATTTGGGTCTGTAACTTCAATTGGGTAAAGAGACCCCTTACCCGCGCCACGATTGGCGAACTCAAGTATTAAGCGAATGCAATCCCCGCTTAGTTGATAGATAGCTCGCGAGAAGTTCGCATGAGCAAGAATTCCATAGAATAACGGAAGATTAGGGTTATAAAGAGGAATGGGAAGACCTGCGAGAATTTGACCAAGCGAAATTATGATTTCATGATCATCACAATGATAATCATGAACAACTTGCGAAAAGAATGGATTTAGGTTCTGCGAATTTAGGAATGGTGGTTAATGTAAAACCTTTTCCTTGAAGATCTATTTGAATTTCTTCAAAAGAAGTTTCGATTTGCGATCGATTGGAGCCATTTTCAGATTTTAATAAATGAAGAACCAAGATCAAAAAAAGAAGAAAAAAAGATTTACAAGAGCGTAAACGGAAATTACGGAGGAGAATGAAGAAAAATTGCGTAGAGAAAGTAAAAAAGGAGGGTGAGAAAACTATATATAGAGAAGAATTCTCGAGAAGATAAACGCATTTAATGCGAGAAGGGATGTGAACGGTTGAAAAATAACGGTTGAAAGAGACGTGTCAAGAAATGGGTGGAAGAAGAGACACGTGTAATAAATTCTGCGTAATAGTACGGAATCATGCAAATACAGAAAAATATGAAGATAGGAACAAATTGCGGCATTTTGAAAATACTAGTTCTCATGACGTTCTCTTCTTCGCAGAGAAGACATGAGAAGAGGCAAGATGTAGGATCAGAATATCACAGCACCAAGATTCTCGCGAAATCTATAAACGACACACTGCGAAGACATCACGGTATGGAAGTAAAAACGATGTAACGGATGACGATAGCTAAAACACGAGAAAGATGTGAAGATATAGCGAGATCAAGGAGTGTTGCGAGATTTGACATTTGTACATTTGCGATACTTCGCAAGTCATACCTGAAAATAAAGGGCACATGACTTAAGCCGTCATCCACTATGTAATGTCCTATATAAAGAGCCGAATAGGCTTAAGGAGAGAGAGAGATCTTTTTCGAGTGTTGAGCAAGTCATTAAGAGAGAGAAAGTTTAGAGTGATTGTAATTCTTTGGTTTATCTCCTTTTCATCTTGTAACATTTCTAGAGTTTGATCAATAAAACTTATAATTGTTCATCTTAAAATGATTTGATTGTGTGGATTCTTGTGAGGGGTGTAGTGTGGGATTTCCTGCAACTACATACAGATTCTGACTATGCAGGAGAAATAGATGGCAGACGTTCTACTACAGGCTACTTTACCTTTGTGGGAGGTAACTTAGTTACTTGGAGAAGCAAGAAACAAAATATTGTTACACGATCAAGTGTAGAGGTTGAATTCAGAGGTATGGCAGATGGCATTTGTGAAACTTTGTGGTTGAAGTTTCTCCTTAAGGATTTGGGGGTTCCTCTCAAGGATCCTATTACTCTGTATTGTGATAACAAAGCTGCGCGTGATATTGCTCATAATCCTGTTCAGCATGATCGTACTAAACATGTGGAGGTTGACAGGTTCTTCATCTAAGAGAAGATGAACAACAACATTATTGAGTTGCCACCGGTTCGGTCTGAAGAACAACTTGTAGATATTCTCACACATGGAGTGTCAAGCAAGAAGTACTTGAGTTTTCTGGAAAAGTTGGGCATGTGTGATATCTATGCACCAACTTGAGGGGGAGTGTTAATATTATCCTTATTTAAGAAATATATTGTTTCCTAGTATATATGATCTTTGCTTTATCGTAATATATTGTGCTCTATATATTCATGAGCTATGTAACCAGAATTGATATTATCATTATAATAAGAATTATTATCTTCTTGATCCTATATTTGTGAAGAGAACTTCCCTCTGGTCCTGAACAGAATCTTCAACAAGCGTACCATCAAATTGATTACCATTCTTCGAATTCTCATAATTAGAAACGCTCCCAAATTGGGCACTCATATTTGTAATCTTATCCAGTTGAAATCGTGTTTCCCCAATTCCAACTGCGAATCAATCATGTGAGCATCTTCATCACTCGATCTGTTAAAAGTATCCGGGAGAAGCCTTGATTGATGTCCTCAAGGTTCAATCGAAACATCAACAATAGCATGTTGTTTGTTGATCATCAGAAAAATACCAAAATTATAACTGAGTTGTGACCGATTTTCGCCTGAGTTGTCGCCCGATTCACGCTTTCTCTTAACTTATACGACGATAAAATCGAATCACCTAGTTAATGGTTAACAACAAAATATAAAAAAGAAAATTGAAATTTCTCGATTTATCAGATTCGAAGCTGCTGCACATCCCAATCCTTTCCACCATTAGGTGGCATCATCTAGGCCCTAGATGATATCCATTTTGATCTCATCGGAAAATAGGGGATCCCATTATTATTAAATTTCACCAATACGTACATGACACATAAGCGGTGGAAGGGAGTGGGCAAAAGGAGCGGGGGTAGGGGTGTCAACGAATTAAATTTCGTCGGATTTTGGCCAATCCGATAAGGTTAAGGCTAGGGCGTATCGGAAATCCGATATCCGATAACATCCCACGGAATCCAAAAATGTCAATCTGATTCCGTTAGGATAAGCTATCAGATATCGGATATTATTCCGATAAAATCTGATTTCTCGTAACAAAGGGAAAAAAAACTGGAAAAAAAAACAAAAAAAAAAAACTGGAAGAGAAAAACAGCGTCACAATTCAACCAACATATGAAATCCTTCTCCACAATGAGTTTGAATCACTCTTACAAAAAGTTGATGTAGATTTCAACCACCGAGAGTGATTGAAGCACAGATCTTAATCTAACTTTCAATTAACCCCAAATTCGATCGACATCCAAAACCCCACATAAGAACTCAGCCTCAACAACAACATTAGACCCTTAATTCAATCATCTCTGCTGCACCAGTTCGACAAATGGGTTATACCCAATTCAAACATCAAGATCAACCAACACCACAGATCCATTATCTTTGCATTAGCTTGAATCAAACAACTGCATATAAAACCAATTAAGCTAGCACTCAACATGAATTAACGAACTCATACAGAAATTCGACTTGAATTCAATTCGAATCTGTGTTTAGAATCCCTAATTTAACCCATCTTCATTCACTTCCAATCTGTACAACCACCACTGCCGTTGCTTCATTTCCCTATATATAACCATTATTTCAAACCAGCCACCACCACTAATGAAAACCCATTCTTCTTCTAGCCCTAGCCAACAACACCTGATCTTACTGCACTGACTCTCTCGATCTCTTTCTCTTTCTCCCTCTCCCTCTCCTGCTAAGACTAATGAACAAAAGCTACGGAATTGATAAAAAATGATTGAATAATCTCGATAGATAATACCTAGGGGTCGGAAATTACTAGTACACCCCTAGTGCGGATATTAGCCTAACGGAATCAGCTCAATCCTAATCCGATATGGTTAAGTGGTAAAACCCGATAAAATATCCGCTTCCGAAATCCGACAAATCGGATTGAATCCTATAGGATGCCGGACATTCGGAAACGGATCTCGGACTTCGGAAGTATATTGACAGCCCTAGGCGGGGATGTATAAAGTATTTTCGGTATAAGCTGCATCTCTCCGCATGAGCTGCTGACAGATGTGGACTAAACTAGAGCCCAATCTCACAGTCGGCGAAGTCACCATTTATGGCCATGTAATCACAACCTATATTTCTCTTTTATTTTCTTAGGGCTAAGGTCTTCCTTGATTTCTTTCTCGACTTCTTGCGCTCAATTTGGCTCGGCTGAAATACAAATGACGACGAGGGAAAGGGCAACCATTGGAGATTACGAAGAAGAGCAGAACAGCAACAAGAGGAAGAAGGAGACGATTGTAAGCATAATCTCATGTAAATTTCTTCCAGAGGAATTGATAATCGATAATGTTTTGACGAGATTACCATTTCGGTCACTCGCCCGATTCAGCTGCATAAGTAAGTACTGGTACAATTCAATTTTCAATGATACACGATTTGCTGCTCAACACTTTGCTAATCAAAAAAATAATAGAAATATCATCTTTAGTCTCCTTAATGCATATGAAGAAGGTTTGGGGGAAAGTTGTTGCATATTCAAATTACAGCAAAAACAAAATGATAATGAGGATGTATTTGTTGATTTTGAATTATTATCGAAGGAATGCTCCAAAATCCCAACTGAACTAGCAGGTTATTGTAATGGTTTAGCTTGTGTTGCAGCAAAGAATGAATGTGAATCTGACTCTGAATATGGTGGGATAACTGTAATTAACCCAGCACGGAATGAATCAATTACCCTCCTTTATTTGAATCCTATTACGATTCGTGGTGGGGGCAACGGCACTGGACTGTATTTATGTCATGGTTTTGGTTTTGATTCATCTTCACAACATTATAAGGTTGTAGTTATTTATATCAGAACAGCAGCAGCCAATGTGCATCAGGAGTTGGAGCAGGAGTTTGTTTGCATGGTTTATACATTGGGGGTAACTAAATGGAGAAAGATAGTAACTAGGATTTCTGAAATCGAACCCAAACCACAACCAGCTTCTTCTTCATTTACGCCTAGACAGATATTGGCAACTAGAGCTTGGAGAAACTACTGTAGATCAGCCACCCTTTGCGGGGGTGATCTTTATTGGAGGATAGCTAATGATAACCGAGCCTTTGGAGGAGGAGGAGATAATTTAATCAATGATAATGGTCATGGTGTTAATGGTAATGATAAGTACGAGGAAGATATGTTGCTCTCCTTTGACATCCACAGCGAGAAGATTCAGTTCATTCAACTCCCAACTGAATGTGGTACGGCTACAGTGAAAACAACCATTCAACCAGATTTAGTAGTTGATCGCCATCTTCTCGAGTTTAAAGGATATCCTTGTGTTGCAATCTCTGAGAAGACAATGAAAAGCAACAGAGATCATCGTCGTTATCATCCCCACCGCCATTTTTGTTGTTGTCATTTTGATGTTCATATGTATGTACTCAAGGACAAGGCCAAGCAAGCATGGACCAAGGAGGAGTTTTTCGAAGTAACTTTTAGGGACACTATGCTCCGTTCACTACCACCTCCCTTCAGTCGTTGTTGCTTTGAAACTATTACCACTACAACACCTCCTACACGTATATTAAGTTTCTCTGATCAGGTGGTTTTGTATTGGTTTGATGGGGAATGTCTTGTATACTACAATTTCCAAATGAATGGTCTCAAGGTGGTAAAAGGCTCCATGTCCTCTGCTGGTAAGGAAGTTCGAGATATTTTTAAAGCTAAGATGAAAGGAATATCCCCAGGCCGTAGTATTGGTGAGGATGGCAATAGTAATTGCCCATACATGGATTACCAGCTACATGCTCAAGTGGAAAACATCCTTTCTATGAAAACCTTCATTCCTCAAGCAGGAGGGACTATGCTTAAATTTGAATGTTCTGATGATTTTCAAGAGTTTTTTACCGGAAAAGAAGAAAATGCACCTGCCGGATGGCTGACTACAGGAAGAAAATCGGCAAAATATGATGTTTTCTACTAAGCTAGTTTTGTAAGTCCTACTATCGCCTTCAGTTCAGTAACAGTGGTCAGTTTATTATTCATATTATTAAGCTTTATGCCTGTCGAGTATGTTTTCTTTTCTTTATCTTCCTTCAAGATGTTGTTGCTTAGAGTGAATTGATAATCGAACACCTAACATGCTAAAACAGGTTTTTTAATTTATTCACTTTGAATTGTTATTTTTATGAAATTAAGCGATCACAATGGTTATGTTTACTGCTGGGATCTCGGTCACATAGATAGAATTGCTGCCTTTCCAACTTGAAGCTCATAGGTAAAAATGTCTATGCAATGTGTGTTATTTACAAACTTAATCATGGCTAGTATTTGAAGCTTACATTGTCTCAGTCATAACATTTTTTAAGTACTGCTTTTAAGATCCTTTGGTATGTTTAAATCTGGGCAAGTTTTGTGTTGTCGCTGTTGAGATGCATAACCTTGGGCTGCTGATCCACATTGTGCATTTCTACGTTATCATTCTGTAAAACCAACAGATACGATTTAGTAGATTAAATGGAGCAGCTAGTTTCCCTGTTCTAAATATCTTGTACATAAATATTCTAAATAATGACTCGAATACTAGTAGGTATATCTTGTATAGGCATATTACCATCTAGGTTCAATAAGAAACTGGATTCCCTTTTCTTTTGAAGCCAGGTAGAGTAGTTCTATCATTAAATTTGTAAGCTTTGATATGAATGTCTAGATTCCTGATCCTATCCCCTCTATATCGACCTCTAACACTGAAACTGGTTGTTCCTTTCTAGACTATCAATTATGGCTTCAATTTGGATATATAATGACGGTGCTTTGATAATGGTCCATGGCTCGTGGGTTCTTCTGTTTTTTGTTTTTGTTGTTTTTTCTTGCCTGTTTGGGCTTGCGTTGTGCAAGAGTTCAACTTTCTTTTACCTTTACCCGATTTGTCTGTCAAGAGCATGCAGTAGCGGGCACAAAGGGGCCGTTGACTGTGGTCAGTCTAGCTTCTGCAGTTTCCTGATATCTCTGGCCTTGTCCATCCATGTCATGACTTATGTGCTGCAGTGTATGGTTTTGGGAATTTTGGGGTAAATAATCCTGATATAGAATCTTCACTTCTAAATTCTTCAGTTCTTACAGGTGTTTCTGTATTGTTTTGAGCCAGATGTTTGGACCTATAACCACAATACACATTCAAGTTAATCTATATTGAAGATTTTTGGATCAGTTAACTTTATTGAAGCATACTTAGCTCTTCTATGTTTAGATTTTTTATGTGGATATGTTACATATGTGATATGTGTATATATGTGCGTACATTTCAGAAGTTCAAGTTTCCTATAATCCTATTTTTGGCGTGTCCCTTGAATTTGGTGTGGTACGGGTAACTGCTAAGTAGATGTGAACGCAGCATCTACTTCAATGTTTTCGAAATAAATCTACTAGTAATGTGCTTGGAATGCTTAGAAGTCAGGGCACCATCCGCTTCCATGTTTTATTTTTGAAATATACCTACTAGTAATGTTTTCTCCCAAAGCTTAACATCTTTGTCGGCTGAACCCATTGTTGTGAATCTGCAGCAAGAGACAGAAAAAATACAATTAATATTGTACGGTACTACTACCCATAGGGTCGAAGAACATGCACGAGGCAGAACCCGGTGCGCAGTTCGTCTGAGAGATTACTCAATCGGAAGAAGCTTTCGTGAAATTACTCAATTGGAGATGATGTTGTTCGGTCACGCAACCTGGTGTATCAATCTCATACAAGAATGAAACACACAAAGCATCGAGAATGCCATTTCTTCTGTTTCAACAGGCCAAAGCAATTCATCAGAAAATATGGAGCAAAACACTTGTGCTGGCATGTTTGCTGTCTCTGATACACCGGCTGGAAGCTCAACATCTTTCTTCTTCAAGCTGTGCACTGCACCACGCTGTAATGGAAGGTACACAACTTGACAATCCAAGAGTCTTGTATTGGCAAAGTCTTGCATTCACTGAACCAATTTTCGCCTTGCTGATGATGCTTATGGAAAAAAGATTGAAGATGAGAAAGCAACAGATCCCAGGTGGGAAACTTCTTATTGAGCAATATCCAGTGGATGACATCCACTCAAGACTCGAGGGACCTGTTGCTTGGGAAGTTTTGTATAAATTTGAGCGAAAGTGGAGAAAGCAAGGTGGGAAAGACCTTCTTATTGAGCTTAGAGTTAGAGATTTTGCTTGCGGAATTATTCCTCCATCTTCTGTTATGTACTTCAATTGGTTCGTTCAATTGATGATTGGTACTGCTTTTGGATAAAACCAATTGATAATTCTGATTATCTACCCTGTTGCAGTTTCTTATGAAGGAAATATTACTGAATTACCAGGGACTGAATTCTTCCCAGATACTCAAGCTCGTGTTCTTGGCACTACTAAATTTGATTATCTACCTCCAATTCTAACTACATAAATTTGTTTTGCATCAATTTACATCACTAATGCCGCTCGATACCAGGTGTATGATATTTGCATTTGTTATTAGTAGTAATATATCATTCTACCATTTGTTTCTTTCATGTAATCGAAAGTGCATGATCCCGCAAGGAAATGTCGTACTGGATGATTGTAATAATAAAACTTCTGATTCAAACCAATTACTTCTGTAGCGCATTCAAAAGGCAACGTAATCAAATACTTTTGACTGACGAATTTGATTCTCGGAAAAACAAAATGTTTCCACACTAACTGTATGGCTTCATAGTTCATACTGTCCACCATAACAACTAGTTAGTGATTAGTGTTTTTTTTTTCCACCACTCGCCAGTTTAGGTAGGTAAGATAACGCAAAACATATTCCCATAATCTTAAGATATATACGAGTAGTTAATACTGCATGCCGGTATATATAGAGATAAGGTTTTGCTGAAAGTTATGTTTTCCAAAAACCTAAAAAGAAAGCGTAGAAAGAGCCGACTAAAGCTTGGGCATCGGTAGACAAAGCTTTGAGAAGAAAGTCAGACACAAGAACAAGAGTGATGGTGCCGCTGTGCTGTTGTTATTATTAGAAGGGAAGGTGGAGAATCATCTCGACTCGAGCTGCATGCAACCAGGTATGGGTTTCAGTTTCTTCACTTTTGTAGTTTTACTTTTACCTAGCTAATACTCCCTCCGTCCCTATTATATAGGCGGAGAAGTAGTATTCTCTTAGAATAAGAAAATTCTTAGTTTTCATAAATTTCCTCATACTTTCCTAATTTATGTTTCCATAGTTCCAATACAAATATTATTTTATTTATCTCTATCTCACATGTAAACTAAATTGTATGATACCCATGCATCATTAATAGGGGTATATGTGGAAAAAATGACTTTGGAACAGGAGCTCCGCCTATCTAATGGGACTAGAAAATTTCTAAACGGAGGGAGTAACAATCTTTGTGAATCTTTGTGGTTTAACTGTGGTAAAATCTTCTTAAAAGCTTGAAGCTGTAAAATCTCCCGGGTCCACATAAGTCCTAACTGTGGTACCCAATTAGTTTTGATTTTAGATTAAGATCGAATTATGTAAAAAAAAAACTCTAATTTTTTTTTTTCAGAATGCTATTCAAATTTTCAAACATATGTATGGAGTATAATCTTGAGGGACGCAGTAAAGTAAAGGATTAAACTTCCTTTTAATTTAACTTTCCCACTTAATATAACAGATCAATTGCTTTCCTCCATTGGTTTATATTTTAGTAATGGGAAGAGAGAGACGTGATGGACAGAAAGTGTAAACGGTATAAGTCTCTTTCATCAATTTAGCAGATAAGGAAGAAGATAAAGAGACAAAAGGGCAACTATGGAAAATACAACCATATTTATTAGAGGGGCGTATTTAAAACTTTTACTCTGTAGTTTTGGAGACAAAGTTTACATTTTCAAGAAATAACTAACTAATTAATGAGCAGTTAGCCTATGTACCCGTGTATAGATTAACATTTGCCTTAAAATAAAAATAAATCATAAATATACTCTCATCATGCACTGCTTAAAACCTAATGAAAGATTATGAGAGGTTAACAATGATCTTGTATACAGATTCTCAAGCGTGATTTCTACACGAGAAATATTATGCCGTGATAAAACGTAAGATTGATTTCATACGGACAATTGATGTTAAAGTTCGACTTGTTAGCTAGACTAGTTAACCTCGTGTGAGTGGCTAGCCATGCGCGCGTATTCATGTAGTTTCTGTGGGGGATATGTAAAAATAAAACATACAAAAAGAATGAATAATAAATCACTGGAATTGAATTTATAACAACTACTTAAAATGAATACGATTGATTTTGATGAGGGTAGGCAGAGTCAGTTGTTTTTAACAAAATAGTGTGCCAATATGCCTTACGAATGAGTGATGCTATTATCCAATATAATGCAAATGTATAGAGAAAACGAAAAGGTAAAAAACAATAATGTGCATGTATGTAAGCACCACACAAGCTACTTAATTTGTGAAATCAGTGGGGAAAAAAAAACAAAAAGCAAGCAAGCAAGCAAAACGTAAGAAATAGCAAGAAAAAAAGCTAAGATAGTAGTCTATTCTGGGGTGGGGTGATTTGGAATGAGAATTTTGTTTTGTTTTTAGAGTGCGTTTGGCACCGTCAATTTTAGGGTGGAGTTCAATTGAGGGAGGTAGTTCACTTTATGGGTGTTTGGCATAGTTATTTTTGGAATGATTCCAAATTTTCGTCGGTTTATTTTCCTTTATTGGGTGGAAAAGAAGTTGACACGATACCCCTCGGAATTCGAATTCCACCCTCTATTTTCCACCCATATAAAAAGATTCCGTCCTTCTCTCTTCCTTTTCTATTTCTTTCTCTTCTTCGTGAAAGACTCCGCCAAAGCTCCAGATCCAAATCTGGGTAAACGTAAATCTCATAAATTTTCTCATCTTTTCACCTTGAGTAAATTTTTGGTTCTTTCTCTTGTGTAGTGGTATTTTTCCTTGTTTGATTGATCTACAAAATCCTAAATTTTTTTTTCTTGTGAGGATCAGTAAAGACCTAAATTTGGGATTTCTATACGAACAAGTAAAGAAATTTTCGTTATGAACACGATGTTTAATGGGATGCGAGATCTATTGTATTGATGGATTTTTGTTTTGTTCGATTGGTGATCCAAAGCCTTAAATTGATCTAATTGGATGGGTTCCATTTTTTTATGTTTCATCTTCGTATCATGAGCTCCTGTTAATTAATACATAAACAAAGATGAACTGGGTACCAACTTTTGTTGAAGCATAACAATTCTTTACGATAATGGTTTAGATTTTGATCGAAATGATTGTGTTTTAGTTGTCGGTCCACAAACACAGAATGTGATTTCCGGCCATATATTCCATCCATTTAAATTCCATGCCAAACACCCAACATTGGACCGGAAGTAGTTGGAATTCTAGGGAGTTAGACTTCTAGGAAGTTAGAACTACCTAGAATTCCAACTCCACCTGTGCCAAAACAGCGACCTTATAGGAAAATAAAAAAACAACAAATCAATGTACTAATAATTAAGGAAAGCATTACGATGTTAATAAATAATATAATTTTTTCAACTTCAAAAGTAATTTAACCAAAAGGATACAATTTTGATGTTGATGAATTCATGCCCGCTCTAAATATGTTTTTAACTCGATGGTTAGACATCATTTTGAAAGTAAATGCATTTCAAAATGATGGTTAGACATCATCATTTTGAACAAAGCAATGCAAAGATATGAACAAAAACTGTATTTTGAATTAATGCATTTCTGTTGGATATGTAAAATGCTAACTGTTTTCTAGGCTCAAGATATGAATATCAGCCACCTAACGAACATATTATTCTATCAAAATAAGATATCTCGCAAAAATAAGCCGCTTGACAAGTGTTTTCCATGGATTGAACATCAACAAACTTTGTTCAACAATGGATTTTCTGTTAAATTTAAGTACACTATCGTTGAAGTCTCTGGTGAGGTTCAAATATGTTTGTACACATTGGGAATGATCTTTAATCTGTAAAGATTCATGGATGATTAAATTGCAACTTGGTCACGCTAAAAAAAAAGACCATGACTCTTTGTGGTACCTGAAAAAAATGAGATCCATGTAAAGAAAATACAGTGTTACTTCACGGCCATATTATTATTCGTTGAACACACCAATAAAATTAATGTACATTTTACCGCCGGAGGAATCAGATTTTATTACTTTTAACGATATCATTGGACCAATAAACATGTTGTTCGATTTATTTGAATGTTACATTTAGTGCTTGACCTATTTTTTGGGGTACGTGAAGTAAACCCTAAGATTATATATGGTAAATAACTCGAAATGTGATTTTCATCTAAACCGAACAACCCATTTACCGGTCCTCGTGGTATCAAGCGTCATAAATCATAAAATCAATCCTTCTCGTGATAAAGTGTGCATTGTTTTCATTGGTTTACTCGGCCAATAATATGGTAGTTTCAAGTAACACTGCTACCACTTATAGCTTCCTTAAGCTGTTAAGATATACCATAAAGAGACATGATCGTTTTTTTTAGAGTGACTAACGCGCAATTCAATCAACCACTGATCTTCACAGATTAAGGATTCCAAATGTATATATACGCATTTGAATCTCATCGGTGATTTCACTGGTAATGAACTCAAATTTAACAAGAAAATAAATTTTTGAAGAAAGTTTGTTGATGTTCAGTGAATGGATAAAACTATCAAACATAGAAGAAAAGTGAAGTAATTCATTAAAAAGTGGAAACACGCTTTCCTAGATTTTATAATTTTTTATCTTCATCTTCTCTAAACCAAAATTAGCAGCAGCATATGCTAATAAACCATTGTCATTGTTGATAATACTATTTATTTTTTCATTATCTTCTAACTCCTTCCGGGCCAATATATCTCTTTATGAGAAATAACAACTGCTTTTCCTTTAGGAGCAACTGCTGTTCCTCATGCCTCATCCTTAAATGCTACCCTCATTACTCTCATACCTAAAGTTCCTCATGCCTCATCCTTAAATTAGTTTAGGCCAATAGCTTGTTGTAATGTCATGTATAAGTGCATCACCAAGATTCTGACAGTCAGGCTTAAACACATTGTTAACTATCTAGTTAGCCCCTGTCAGTCTGCCTTTATCTCAGGTAGATCCATACAAGATAATAACATCATGCTTGCTCATGAGCTCCTCAGAAACTATCATAGAGACAATGGCCCTCCTAGGTGTACTCTGAAGATAGATTTGAAGAAAGCCTATGACTGCATAAGATGGGATGCTCTCCTCATGATTCTGAAAATGTTTAACTTTCCTCCAAAGTTCATCAGGTGGATGAGTATGTGCATTACCTCTCCAAGATTCTCCATAATGGTTAATGGCTCAGCCTATGGCTACATTAAAGGTAAAAGGGGTATAAGGCAAGGTTTCCCCCTCTCTCCTTACTTGTTTGTTATGCTCATGGAGCTCTTCAACTCCCTTTGCTTAAACAAGTGAGCACAGGGTTATTCACCCTACACCCCAAGTGTAAAGATCCTATTATTACTCACCTCTGTTTTGTACATGATTTGCTGGTTTTCATGAATGGTGATACTCAGTCTGCTATTTCTTTGGCCACTGCCCTCACTACCTTCTAAGCTAGAACTGGTTTAGTGGTTAACAATACCAAGAGCAGCATATTTTTTTCTTCTATAGACAGTGTCACTGAGTTTGGCTGTAGTTGCAGGAAATCCTACACTACACACCTCACTCGAATTTGCTTATTCAATCCATTTGAAGATGAATAATAATGTGTTTTA
>JAJJWW010001947.1:0-152626 GCA_023531295.1 Papaver armeniacum | reverse complement strand
AAGCCGCACACAATTTATTTCTCGGCCGTATCGTAATCCATTTTTGAACACGCAACGAAGTTGTTTATGAGTGTCGTTCTGTGAATTTCGGTAATTAGGTGGGTGTGAGTGAAAGCCGATTCAAACCCTAAACAAATGTCTTTGCGTGTGAGCACTTTATGAGTTCGAGAGATCGATCATGCAAGTCGACTAAACCAAAATGGCCGTTCAGGACTTGCTTCGGTCACAAAGTGGAGGAGAAGGGTTGATTTGGGGAGGGAAGCAAAAAGAAAGGTGTTGAGTGTAGTATCTCGACTTGTATCGAGAAAGGTGAAAGCTTAGGAAGCTTGCAAAGAGATGGAAGCTTTTGAGAGAGCTTGCAAAATTGCTTTCTGAAGTGTAAGTGTAGTATATTTCTCACGGCCCAGAGACTTGTTTTACGGGTGGAAATAGGTAAAGACCTATTTATACAAGTCGAGATTGAAGCATTACCACAGCCTCATGAAGGAAGAGTAAAGGGTGAAATAATGGGAGGAGGTGGTAGCAGCGTGGTTTAATGGCGAAACGTTTTCACCATTATTTCCTCTTTATTTGGCCTTTATTCCTTTTCACGCTTTCTTAATGTGGCGTAGTGTCTGTTACATCTTATTGACATGAACAAAAACCAAAAACATCCCGGTTTGTGTCGATGTCTCGAGTGTTGGTTTGCATCTCTTGAGTGCAAGTGGTATTTTATTGGTGCGCGTGTGGCATGTACCAATGGCATGTCGGAATCTGTAGTGGTAAGGTGCCACGGTTTGCAAGTTAGGTTACCGTATTAATGGGGTTTGGCATATGCAGTGGCATCTTAGTCTGTAGTGGTAGGTTTAGTTTGCAAGTTAGGCTACCAGTGTGTGTTTTAGCATTACTTGGCATGTGTGGAATGTGGTGGTAAGGTTACCGCAGTTTGCAAGTTAGGCTACCAGCAGTGTGTGTTTGGCATGTGCGTAATGCCTTGGTGGTAAGTTGCACGGTTTGGTAAGTTAGGTTACCAAACGTGGTGTGTTTGGCATGTGCCAATGGCATGTGCGAAATGCCTTAGGTGGTAGGTTGCACGGCTTGCAAGTTAGGCTACCAAATACGTGTGTGTTTGGCATGTGCAATGGCACGTGCGCCATGTTGACCTAGTCGCAAGTCTTGCAAACCTAGGGCGCTATGTCAGGCGTGGGCCAAAGGCATAGCGGCTTGGAAATATGGCTTGCGTGCACGTGTTGGCATGTGCCAATGGCACGCGGCGGCCATGTTGACCTAGTTGCAAGTCTTGTAGCCTAGGGCACTATGTTTGGCGTGGGCCAAAGGCATAGCGGCTTAGAAATATGGCTTGCGCAGACGTGTTGGCATGTGCCAATGGCATCGCATGCGGCCATGTTGACCTAGTTGCAAGTCTTGCAAACCTAGTGGCGCTGTTTGGCGTGGGCCCAAGGCATATATAGCGACTTAGAAATATGGCTTGCGACACGCGTGGTGGCATGTGCCAATGGCACGTGCGGCCATGTTGTGACCTGGTGCAAGTCTTGAAAACCTAGGTATTATGTTTGGCGTGGGCCCAAGGCATGGCGGCTTAGAAATATGGCTTGCGCGTACGTGTTGGCATGTGCCAATGGCATGTCGGCCATGTTGACCTAGTTGCAAGTCTTGCAAGCCTAGGGCGCTATGTTTGGCGTGGGCCAAAGGCATGCGGCTTAGAAATATAACTTGCGGCACGTGTTGGCATGTTCCAATGGCACGTGCGGCCATGTTGACCTAGTTGCAAGTCTTGCAAACCTAGGGCGCTATGTTTGGCGTGGGCCCAAGGCATAACGGCTTAGAAATATGGCTTGCGGCACGTGGTGGCATGTGCCAATGGCACGTGCGGCCATGTTGACCTAGTTGCAAGTCTTTGCAAACCTAGGGCGCTATGTTTGGCGTGGGCCCAAGGCATAGCGGACTTAGAAATATGGCTTGCGGCACGTGTTGGCATGCCAATGGCTCGTGCGGCCATGTTGACCTAGTTGCAAGTCTTGCAAGCCTAGGGCGCTATGTTTGGCGTGGGCCAAAGGCATACGGCTTAGAATTTGGCGTTGTTTGCCATGGTGCGCGGGTGCGGCAGCTTGGCATGGTGCCATGGTGCGCGAGGTGCGGCTTGGTTTGGCATGGTTGACATGGTGCGCTGGTATGCGGCTTGTTTTTGGCATGGTTGCCATGGCAGTGCAGTGCGGCTTGTTTTGGCATTGTTGCCATGGTGCGCATATGCGGCTTGGTTTAGCGTTGTTGCCATGGTGCGCGATATGCCATTGGTTTTAGCATTATTTGCCATGGTCTGTGATGCGGCTTGGTTTGGCATGGTTGCCATGGTCGCAGATATCGTCTTGGTTTGGCATTGTTGCCATGGTGCAGCGATGCGGCTTGGTTTTGGCATTGTTGCCATGGTGCCGCGATATCGCTTGTTTTGGCATGGTTGCCATGGTGCGCAGATGCGGCTTGGTTTGGCATTGTTGCCATGGTGCGCGAGTATGCGGACTTGGTTTGGCATTGTTGCCCATGGTGCGCAGATATGCGGCTTGGTTTTTGGCATTGTTGCCATGGTGCGCGTGTGCGGCTTGTTTTGGCATGGTTGCCATGGTGCGCGAGTGCGGCTTGGTTTGGCATTGTTGCCATGGTGCGCCGGTATGCGGCTTGGTTTTGGCATTGTTGCCATGGTGCGCGATGCGCGGCTTGGTTTGGCATTGTTGCCATGGTGCGCGGTGCGGCTTGGTTTGAAATTAGGGTTGTGTTTGAAAAAGCCTAACTGCATTTTGAAAAAATACCCCTATTAATTATTTACACCGAGTTAAATGCTCTTAGTTAATGTGTTGCGGGTAACACTAGGTCATGGGGTTTTACGATTTTACCCCTTGTCTAAAAACCACCATCAACATTTAGTCCCCTGCTTAGCTCGGAACAAGGGCTTTGTTGCGAGGTAAGCATAAGATGGTGACAAACTATTAACAAGCGAAAGCCGTAAAGAAAATTGAAGGGAGGCTTGTCGACCTTTTATAAATAGGATTTGGAATCCTTGCCTCGGTAGTTTGCACAAATCGGGAGGGTGGCACAATTGGTGGGCCCTTTGCAGGGCGACGTTGGGAAGTTAGGCGTGAGTTGGGAAGGCGAGTGGGCTAGGCCCCAGGTGGGACCTGCGCAAAGTGTAGAAATGTGTGCGTGCTTGCGAGGCGTGACTTGGGCGGCATTGGGAGGTCGGCGCAATTGGTGGGCCGGTCCAACTTGGAAACCATGCTTGCGGGCGTGACTTGGTGGCTAGCGGAGTGTGCTTGCCGGTGAGGCCGATGTAAACAAGGAAGGAGTTTCTTAGATAGCAAAGTTTCCTTATCTTGCTTTCCTTTCACGTGCGGCTTCAATTAGGGCATTATTCATGCTAAAATCTACTCGAAGCGTTATGTCTCTCATTGCTTCCTTTCCCTTTTTAAGGTTAGTATTCATATCAAAAAAAATAATAGCATCGTCTCATCGTTTGAGAAAAGGGTTCTTCTTGTTGATTCCCTTTTTCTTTGCTTTCTTGGTGCGTTTTCTTCTTCTTCCCCCTTTTTTTTTTCGCCATCCTCTTTTTTATGCGTGTAGACAGGATGGAATTTGATCATCTTTCCATTTCTTAGGTGTATGATGGGATCTTCCAGAGGCAGTAGTGCCTTTAACCTTTGGAAGAGGACTTGAGAATCGGCGGAGATCGATCTTCTTCTCTTGAGGAGGTATCGGTCAGGGTTGAATCTTTGTTCAATGAAGCTAATGAAATTATTAAGGACCTCCCTCCCATCTATCCCCACGAAGAACAGTGCATGTTCGGACTCCTTGGGTTCGGTGGACGCGGAGGAGAACGCCATGATTCTCGATTTTGATGTGGATGAATCAACAAACTTTCTTCGAAGCGTCAATGAGAAAACTTTCGAAAGAGCATATGATAGGAGCAGAGACAACCTTTGAAGTTGATGCCAAAGGTGTTATTGACGATCACGGGAGACGTCATGGTGGCGTATCTTTGGAATAGTTATCGGGGAGGACATGCACACTGTGGCTGCTTTGGGATGGATGTTAGAGGTTGCCGGCGCTAAAGCCGCCGAGTGGAACCTTTGCTGCCCGAAGGATTGCTGGGGAAATGCTTGAAGATAGCTTTCTCAAGGTCCGTCCTTCGAGGGCTAGTTCCTCCTTTTGTTTTTTCTCATTAGTGTTTGGCTCTGATGTTTTTCCCTTCTTTTTTTTTGTGTAAACACATCTTTCCCTTCTTCTTCATCGGTAAACCTTTTTGCTTCATATATATATATATTTGAAAAGGGTTGTGGTATGATGGCTCTGCAATGGTTTTAAGGTTCTTGATGTATTTCTACGATATACTCTGAAGGATTAAGCTCGGGAAGAGATATATTTATTTTTATTTTTTGTTTATTTTTTTTGACAAAAGGGTAGATCTCCGGGGAAAAAATACAAACGGTGTATTCATCCTGGGAAGTACAGCTATTAAGAGGAATGATTCAAAGGAATTACTGAAAAGGGAGTGATTGGGAAATACAAAGCATTTTAGGGATTGGATTCCTTGAGCCATCGCGAGTGAACTATCACGCCTTGGCAGTGTGTCGGTATTGATGAGCTTGCAATATCCTCCCAAAAGGGTATCCGCAAACTGTGTATAGCTCGCCTTCACCTTCCTCAGGCAAATCCATCTTTCTTTATGTCATCCTCCCAACTTGAAATGAGCTTTCCTTAACCACTACATCTCCGTTTGAAACGGGTTCGTACAGCTAGTGTAACCATTTGAGCCTTGGCTTCGTTGGTTTCGCGAAGCTTCCAAGCTTCTTGCAAAGTGTTCGAATGGTCCAAACTCCTCATTCACATTTTTTGATGACGTTCGTGCCGGTTGTTGCGCGAGTCCCCATGAGAGAATGGGGAAAGAAAAGGTGGATTCGAGAAAAGGTTGCTCGGTCGGACTTACTTGCATTTGAAAATCATGGGCTAGCGCCAACGGTCCTCTTCGGACTTGGGTTCCTTCAATAGCTCGTTGATGTGATAACCCGTGGGACGATTTGTTGGGAATCCCTTCGGGCGGGGATGTCGGCGAGGGTGTACGCCCGGTTTTGCCTTGTTGTCGGAGTGCCCATAAGCGTCCCAAAATCATGTCATGATCTAGTTGTTTGACAATGTGGAACTTGCTGTGCGTTATAGCGTCTCCCATCTCGATCTCTAGGTTGATGTAGCCATGCGCGTTCAAAGCCTCTCCTCTCAAGCTCTTAATCACAGACGGAAATAGGTAGCGTCTTGCTTTATAAATCCATTGCCTTTAGTGTCTTGAAAGTGATGATGTTGTGGTCGGAGGTCGTGTCGATGAGCGTGTCGTCAAGTTCGGTACCTCTTAAACGGGACGTGGTCGCAGTCCCAGGTTCTCGCTTCGCTTGTTTGGGAAGCTTGGGCCCTTGCGTGGATTCCGAGGGAGAAAAAAGGCGTTTGCGGATACAACACGATTGAGCTGCGAAAATATCTTGGCGCTGAACCTTGGAGAGATAGAGAATTTCGCATATATGCCGCATCATGGATTGCACGAGTCTCGTGCACGGAGTCCCCCAGGAACCAGCTTTCTTATTGGGAGTGGGTCTCAATGCACTCTTTCGTCTCTAGATGGAGTTCTCACCTTATCCTTTCCTTGAAAATATGCTTTAATCATTTGCAATCGCTAGGCGGGTGGTGAACGAACTGTGGTAATGGCGTGTTGGGATTTGCCATCTCGGCCTGTTGGTGGACGTCTAGGCGGTGGCGGGGCCCGATGACATCATCTTGAACCCGGGCTTCTAGGAGGTCAATCACCTCCTCGATGGGAATGGGAAATCAAGGACATTTCCTTCGGTCCCACGATGCTTCACGAGAGTTTTAGTGGTGATCTTCCGTTGCGAGGCTCCCGTTGCGTCGGCGCTTCCGTTTCGTTTGGTGGCTCGTAGTTGCGGGTTTCCTTTTTCTCTTTCGTTCACTATGTTCACGGAGGATGATCCGGCATTAAATTGTTTGCTGATGAGGCGCCTACTCCCGCGTTTTAGCGTCGTCTTGATTCGAGTTAGCCTAGTTCTTTCCGTCAATCTTGGTCTTTGTTATTCTGCGAGATCGTCTGGCGGCCTCATGGAGTTCGGAGAATGTTTGGAAACGCAAGTTTTCTAGCGGGCGATAGATCGGGACCATACCATTGATGCATGCGTTTACCAATTGTTGCTCGGTCACGTTTGGGTCGTGACAAATCAGTGCCGAACCACGAACCTTTTGACGAAATCATTCGGATGTTCGTTATCCCAACGGTACATTCTCCAGTCCGAAAAAGGTAACTTGTTCGGACACGAAGAAATACTTCTGTAAAACTCGGTGACCATGCTACTCCAGTTGGGAATGCTTTCGGTGGGATGTTGTTGTACCATGTATACGCCCTTCCTGTAAGTGATTTTGAAAATTCCCACTAAACGAAGAGCGTGATTATATTCATGTTCACCCAAGTTCGAGCTTGAGAAACATGTTCGGCGTGCATTCCGGTACCATCATACGAGGTAAATTGAGGAAGAGTACCCCCTTGGGAGAGGGATTCTCTGTATTTCGGACGGGTAAGGGGTTGGTGATGATGTACATCGAACTCATCATGCTTGATTCAGGTCACGTAGGATTTGTTCCAAATCTTCTCTCGTGACGAAATTTGGTGGTTGATTTCTCTCAACGGGACTCTAGTGCGAGTTTCTTCATCCGTGGAGGCGTGCCTGCCCGTGCCAACGTCGGGGTTGTTGGAGATATTTCTAGGCGTCTGGAGGATGCGACTCACGGGGTAGTCACTCTGTCGGGGGTTTTGAGAAAGGTGAGCACACCTCCTTTTGTGTTGAAACCATGTTCATGCAGGCTCGGCGGCGTCTCTGTCGTTCCATAAAATCGGCGATGGTGACGTAAGGGCGACTTCCTCCTAGTCCCTCCTGTCTCGTCCCCGTCGAGGGGGTAATGGAGCCTTAGTTGTCGGAGCGCCATCTTCTGGAAGAAGCATTCGGGGTCGCGGTGGCGGCCCAGCCTGTCAGACTTTGGGGCGTGACACCCAGTGATATTCTCGTTGCCGTGATTAGAGGGTTGTGCAGAGACGCTAGAGGAGGCGGCTCTGGACTGGTGATGGCGGTGTTACACTTAAAGGAGTGCATTCGATGTTCTTTGTTGTCAGGTGGTGAAGTAACAATGTTATGGGGAGAGAGCCAACATCGGGGATGCGTTACTGCGTTGATGTTCTCTGCGGGCGCTCCGGATCTGAGTTCCACCATGTTGGGATTTGACGTTCGGGAAACGAAATCGGGAGTTGGAGTTGATATTGTAGCCGATAGATCAATCCTCCCGCCGTGATCGCCAATTGTTTATGGGTGAAAATGCGTTTACTGTGATTTCGGTAATTCGGTGGGTGAGTGGCCCCCGATTCAAACCCTAAACAAATGTCTTTGCACGTGAGCACTTTATGTGTTCGAGAGATCGATCTGTACAAGTCGGCCTAAACCAAGAAATGGCGTTCCGGACTTGCTTCGGTCACAAAGTGGAGGAGAAGGGTTGATTTGGGGAGGGAAGCAAGAAAGGTGTTGAGGAGAGTAGTATCTCGACTTGTATCAGAAGGTGAAAGCTTATGAAGCTTGCAAGAGATGGAAGCTTTTGAGAGAGCTTGCAAAGTTGCCTTTACGAGAGTGTAAGTGTAGTATATTTCTCCCGACCGAGACTTGTTTTTACGGTGGAAATAGGTAAGACCTATTTATACAAGTCGAGATTGAAAACGTACCCTGGCCTCATGAAGGAAGAGAGTAAAGGGTGAAATAATGGGAGGAGGTGGTAACAGCATGGTTTAATGGGCGAAAACGTTTTTCACCATTATTTCCTCTTTTATTTGACAGCTTTATTCCTTTTCACGCTTTCTTAATGTGAGCGTAGTGTACGCTGCATCTTTGTGACCGCCAAACCAAAACCCTAAAGAAACATCCCCCGGTTTGTGTCGATGTCTCGAGTGTTGGTTGCATCTTGAGTGCAAGTGGTCGCTTCTTTGGTGGCGCGTGTGGCATGTGCCAATGGCATGTGCGGAATGCCTTGGTGGTAAGTTGCCGCGGTTTGCAAGTTAGGTTACCGCGTGTGGGTTTGGCATGTGCGGAATGCCTTGGTGGTAGGTTGCACGGTTTGCAAGTTAGCTACCGGCGTGTGTGTTTAGCATGTGCTAATGGCATGTGCGGAATGCCTTGGTGGTAGGTTACCGCGGTTTTGCAAGTTAGGCTACCGGCGTGTGTGTTTGGCATGTGCCAATGGCATGTCTTGGAATGCCTTGGTGGTAAGTTGCACGGTTTGCAAGTTAGGTTACCGGCGTGTGTGTTTGGCATGTGCCAATGGCACGTGCGGCCATGTTGACCTAGTTGCAAGTCTTGCAAACCTAGGGCGCTATGTTGGCGTGGGCCAAAGGCATAAGCGGCTTGGAAATATGGCTTGCGGCACGTGTTGGCATGTGCCAATGGCACGTGCGGCCATGTTGACCTAGTTGCAAGTCTTGCAAGCCTAGGGCGCTATGTTTGGCGTGGGCCAAAGGCATAGCGGCTTAGAAATATGGCTTGCGGCACGTGTTGGCATGTGCCAATGGCACGTGCGCGCCATGTTGACCTGGTTGCAAGTCTTGAAAACCTAGGGCGCTATGTTTAGCGTGGGCCCAAGGCATAGCGGCTTAGAAATATGGCTTGCGGCACGTGGTGGCATGTGCCAATGGCACGTGCGGCCATGTTGACCTGGTGCAAGTCTTGCAAACCTAGGGCGCTATGTTTGGCGTGGTCCCAAGGCATAGCGGCTTAGAAATATGGCTTGCGGCGTGTTGGCATGTGCCAATGTCACGTGCGGCCATGTTGACCTAGTTGCAAGTCTTGCAAGCCTAGGGCGCTATGTTTGGCGTGGGCCAAAGGCATAGCAGACTTAGAAATATGGCTTGCGGCACGTGTTGGCATGTGCCAATGGCACGTGCGCCATGTTGACCTGGTTACAAGTCTTGCAAACCTAGGGCGCTTATGTTTGGCGTGGGCCCAAGGCATAACGGCTTAGAAATATGGCTTGCGACGCACGTGGTGGCATGTGCCAATGGCACGTGCGGCCATGTTGACCTAGTTGCAAGTCTTGCAAACCTAGGGCGCTATGTTGGGCGTGGGCCCAAGGCATAACGGCTTAGAAATATGGCTTGCGACGTGTTGGCATGCCAATGGCACGTGCGGCCATGTTTACCTAGTTGCAAGTCTTGCAAGCCTAGGGCGCTATGTTTAGCGTGGGCCAAAGGCATAGCGGCTTGGAATTTGGCGTTGTTGCCATGGTGCGCGGGTGTGGCTTGGCTTGGCATGGTTGCCATGGTGCGCGAGTGCGGCTTGGTTTTGGCATGGTTGCCATGGTGCGTAGTATGCGGCTTGTTTTGGCATGGTTGCCATGGTGCGCAGAGTGCGGCTTGGTTTGGCATTGTTGCCATGGTGCGCGATATCTCGGCTTGGTTTAAGCATTGTTGCCATGGTGCGCGATATGCGGCTTGGTTTTAACATTGTTGCCATGGTGCGTGATATGCGGCTTGGTTTAGCATGGTTGCCATGGTGCCTTGATATGCGGCTTGGTTTAGCATTATTGCCATGGTGCGCATGATGATGCAGCTTGTTTTAGCATGGTTGCCATGGTGCGCATGAGTGCGGCTTGGTTTGGCATTGTTGTCATGGTCTGCGCGGTATGCGGCTTGGTTTGGCATTGTTGCCATGGTGCGCGATATGCGGCTTGGTTTAAGCATTGTTGCCATGGTGCGTGATGCGGCTTGTTTTGGCATGGTTGCCATGGTGCGCAGAGTGCGGCTTGGTTTGGCATTGTTGCCATGGTGCGCAGTATGCGGCTTGGTTTGGCATTGTTGCCATGGTGCGCAGGGTGCGGCTTGGTTTTGAAATTAGGGTTTTGTGTTGAAAAACCCTAATGCGGTATTTGAAAAAATACCCTATTAATTATTTACACACGAGTTAAATGCTCTTAGTTAATGTGTTGCAGGTAACACTAGGTCATGGGGTTTTACGATTTTACCCCTTGTCTAAAAACCACCATCAACAGAAGTATGAACCGATTAGTTGTATTGTCTCGACTCAGTCCATAGACAATCACTTTCGGAGAAATGACTTATAGGTGGAAAAGTTTTAGATTTAGGCATATTTGGGTACCCTCGTCTTTTCAAAGACAATGTTTTTAGTACTGAGGACTGGAAAGACACTTTAGATGACTTCGGTAAGGGTGGCTTGGGTTTGGGGGCGATAGCATTAATTGGATTAATATTGACCAGCACTATACAAAGAAGCATCGATGGCAGAGATGAATGCAACACGGGCCTAGAGGCAATGAGAGATATTCTGAAGATGGGAGGTGTAGGATTCTGTTCACTTACGATTTCCTGGAGTGTTGCAATGGCAACAAAAATCATCGCCAGAAAGTACAAAAACAAGAAGCGGGAACTATTGAAGAGAAGTATTTTTAGAATTGGGGGTGATGTTATCTGCAATTGCCGTTGCAGTGAGATTAATCTGTCTTGGTATTTATTTTTTAGATTTTTTAGAAGTCTGTTTAGGACGTCGTGATTGTGGATCACCCCTATCGGCCTTCATGACCAATATGTTCTGGTCATGGGGAGTTTTAGGGGGTCTTATGATTCTCGGTGCAGCTTCTTTAGCATTTATCACTTGTTAGGTTTCTTGTAATCTTTGATTTCCATAACCTATACTGAAATCGTTGAATGATTATTATTCTGGCTGGACAGATTGTTTATTCACTATTATGTAATTGGAGATTTTCCTAGTTTTGGTTGATTCTTTTAGTAGTTAAAAAAATGTAGAGGAGAAGGAAATAAAAACTTTTGTGATATTTGTGAAACCCTAGGTTTTGAATCACTCATTTTTGTGATATTTGTGAAACCCTAGGTTTTGAATCACTCAACCAAAATGAGTGATTCCAATGACAAATTTGAGATGGGCGAATCTCTATATGATAGAGAAAACAAATACTACGTGCCTCTTGATGGAGATCCGGATATGGAGTATTTGTTAGATGGTAGAGATGTTTTAACCCAAAATGAAGGTCAATCTCAATCAATTGAAGAAATTAACCAACAAAGTGAAGAACCACCAGGTATACTTCTAAATTAGTTCCAATTAGCTTTTAAGATATCTGGTTAACCTATTGATTCACTTAGATCAGTGTAGAGGGATTTTTTTTTTCGTTTATTCCATCTATGAGTTTTGTTTTTTTCTCTTTCTTTTTAATCATATTGTTGGATCAATTTTCCAGTTAATTTTTATAAAATCTTGGGTTAAGCCATAGATATGGATTAGTTCACTCGAAACTGTGTCACCTACAATAAAATGAACAAGCTATGTAGTTCCCAATCTAGAACAAGGTTCCAAAACATAGCAGTAGCAACAACAAAGCTCAAGTGAGATATGTTGGAATCTTGCAGCAATTAACAACACATTAGATGTATCAAAATAATATGCAAATAACTGAATCAACACAACTCTACCGGAAAAACTTGATGAGGGCAGAATCATAGGTTCAACAAGTTGTCCTTAACACATTAGTTTGTGGGTATACTCGAGATGAGTAAAGCTAAACCCCTCAAAGCGAAGATGTGTCCAGGATAAAACTGCCCGATATAGCTTGTGTTAGCATAACGCAAGCTACCCACTCTTGAACTTAGCAACGGGGATTGGAAGAAAAACACGTCGCGCAAAACAAAGAAGATGGAGGAAAAAGAAGACAGAAAATAAACTGCTCTTCGTATGTTTTGAAAACGAGTTTTCTAGTTGTATTTATAGGAGAAGTAACTTGCAAATCAAATTAGGTTTAGGTTTCTTCTAAAATGAGTTTTGTTTCTTATAAATCACGAAAACAGAATTTTCCATAAACAAAACTGTTAAATAAATTAAATTTGTTTCCCAAAGAAAAAACTTGCAAAAATAATTTCGAGTAGACACGGGACTCGGTGCATGGTATACTCGTATATTCATGGGTTAGGCCATGTATATTGCGCCCCACCCGCTCCACCATTGTTTGTCAATATACCCATATAAATATGATTATATAGTGGATCTCCTTCTCTAGTATACCCAATGTGGGACTAAAGAGATTCATTCACTCAAAGAAATGAGTGAGAATCCGTAGAACCCTTAGGTCCTGGGATCAAACCACACCATGACCAAAAATTTACTCAACTAAAACTAATTTTCTCCAACAATTCCCCACATGAATGAAATCTCGGGAAAACGAAAAATCAGAATACAGAAAATACCATTTTGGCAAAGGTGTCCATGAGGTCTTGAACCCTTGTTTAGTGAGAACTTACCGAAACTACTTGCTAGAGACAGTGAACATGATGTCTTGAACTACTAGCGTTTGGTGCAATTTGCGATAACAACCACGCATGATATCCTCCTAACATTTCTTAGTTCGTGTCGTTTTGTCCAATTTGACCATGGACATATCATGTTTCTTGGAATGCTCTAAAGAATCGGCTTCATTCTCATAGGAATCAGCCTCACTAAAGATATTTATTCACTCAAAGAAATGAGTGAGCATCAATAGAACCCTTAGGTCCTAGGATCAAACCACACCAAGACCAAAAATTTACTTAAAAACTCATTTTCTCCAAAAAGATCCACCTCTTGAGTATATAATTTGAGGTCAGATATATACTTGACTACTTAATTACGAGGAGTCGAAAGAAGCACTTGATTTTGTTCTCATGTAATTCCACTAGTTGGTTTACATTCTTTAAGAAACTGATGATTATGGATAGTGAACTTACAAAATTTGTTTGGATTTTCTTAAGAAATTAACGATTCTTTTTGAGATGCAAGCGACAATTGATTGCAGTAATTGAAAAACTGATGACAATTATATTTTTCATCTTCCCTAATGTTCCTCTTTGTTTTTCCTCTTATGCTAAAAAGAACAAAACCACTTAACCCCAAAGTATTTGTCTAACATTATATCAAACCTAAGTCGTCAATCCCGATTTACGCTCGAAAAATATACGGTAAAAGACATAAAACTAGTTTTTCCTCTATCTCAAAGCCACGTAATAATGGGTGCAAATGGGTGCAAAAAAAAGTGGGTGCGCCGTATATCATTTTCGATTAACTAGTGATCCCTTTTTAAATTTGAAATTAATGACCTTTAACTTGATGCTAAGAGCATCTCCAATGTTAGGGATGGAGGTCATCCCACTTACTATATCAAAATACAATATTGTAGTGAGAACTCAATACAATATAATTCGAGTTAAGAAAATACTTCAACCTTATATGATTAAGAAGAAAATGTATTTTCTCAACTTTTTTATAGAAAGTAGTCATATGCACTCTCCAAAGAATGCTTTCTTTGAAACCAATGATAGGTTAAAAGGAACGGGTAAACTTAATAAGTTAAGTTGTCTCTCAAACATAACTTATAATATACAGTTGAGTTTCCAGTTATATGGGCCAAATCGGTTCCTAAAAACCCATTTGTGGATCGATAGTACATCAAGAAAAAGGACTTGTTACCGAAAATATGCTTTCCAAAAAATAAATATATTTTTAATTTCGGAAGTAAAAACTTGGATTATTCTACAATTTTTTTCGAATAAGATAAATATTTTGATTTCTGAAAATATTCATCTTAGGATTTTCACAAGTAAACTTTCAAAGATGGTATCGAATGAAGATCTAAGAACAAGACTGATAACTATGATTCTCACCAAAAAAACTCTCTCGCATGTTAGAGGGAAAGTTTTATCACATTCTCTATAAGGTGAATGGAATAATCTGCGGAGAAATTGTCAGTGATTATTGTCTCCACAAGAATGATAAATATCTTGACCCCTTAGATTCA
The DNA here is from genome assembly GCA_023531295.1 of Papaver armeniacum. Lineage (NCBI taxonomy): Eukaryota > Viridiplantae > Streptophyta > Magnoliopsida > Ranunculales > Papaveraceae > Papaver > Papaver armeniacum. The sequence goes on along the minus strand of JAJJWW010001947.1, from coordinate 138,697 downwards.
AAAATGCTAACTCTATACAACGAAACATGTTACCATTCAATCCAACTCCCATATCCTTCAAGGGTGCATGCATCCAGTTTACTTGATGGTGTATTAGACCTAATTGGAAGAAGGATCCTTCTTAACGAAAGATCTGATGTTGAATGGAAACATGTATGTTCCTACAGGAAACTGTTAGGTGTAGCCTATGAAAACTCCTCAATTGATGTTAAATATCTAGAAAACATTCTTAACCATCACGTGAATGCCTTGATGAAGTTCGATTCTCTATCAGATGAGATTTCTTCCTAAAATGGAATTAGTGCAAGAGACAATAAAAGGAGTCTTGCATGGAAACAAGTAGAAGACAAGAAAATAAGATTAAATTCTTATTTAGATGAAAAATAGACATCAATGTATTGATTTATTTCGATATCTTTGTATAAAGTCTATTTTGAATAAAACTATCATTATCTATTATGAATAAAATTATTATTATTATAGTTTTGGTTTTAATTGTTTAATAGTTTGCAATTACATAGCCTGTGAATGAATGTCTATATTTTTGCTATGTAATATTCGGTTATGAGATGTCTGATTTTAATTTTCTAACCTTAGTATTCGATCTCATATGATGATACCCTTATGGTTCGGGTGGCTTTTTGTTTTAGCAGGATTGAGTTCTAGCCCATGTTGGTAGTCTTTAACAAAGGATCATAAGGAGTTCTGAATGAAACTCATATGTGAAAAGTCACAATATGTTGAATCAATTTATGTTTACATAGGTTGTGTTTAGCATAATATATGTGTTTCGGGTTTTCAACTCATGCTATTAGCACGCATTAGTTAAAACCGTTTCAACCTTTTTCTGGTAAAGGTTGCTTTTGTTGTTGTTCTTTTGTTCTTGCGAGAGGATGACAACACACTGGGGGAGAGTTCTTGTTTGAACTTGTGCTTAATTGATATATCTTTATGGGGAAAATAGGCTGCAGAATATGAGGTAACGATTTTTATTTGTTAGTTAAATCGTTTTTCCTGTTTAAGAAAAGCTTGTGTTTATTGCATATATTTTGCTTTTTCTTAACAAAATTATGGTACGATTGATATGTTCCATTATTGTGTGTGGATTGCTTCATATGATTCAATTGTTTCCGGTTAAGAAAAACTGTGTCAATTTGTTTGACTTTTGTGTTGATATCTTCATTATCATTTGGTATCAAGTGTTTTTGCTTAACAAAACTCGGTGCAATTGTGGGGTGTAATGTATATATATTTGTTAAAGAACTAACCCCGCTTCGCTTGCTCACCTAGGTTCCCACCAAAGATATCCAAGAAAATTGTCCAATTCCCCTTGTTAAGGATAAGGCCTATAGAGATTAGGATGCATCTGATGTTCATTTTCCTTATACTTTGGTGGTACATATTCATCTTGGTATTCATAAGGCATTGGTCACGAATATTTGAATCCTCATAAGTGTCATTTATAGGCTGAACATTGGCTTGGCTACATTCCCCTGAACTTTCTCTATTTCTTTTAGGCCGGCGTGCTGTCGAAGACTTATGACCTCCAACTGATTGAGTATAGATAGTAGAAATATGAAAGCCATCTTCAGGAATTTGAAAGTGCTTCTTTTATCGCCTCTTTTTATCCCTTGTCTTCTTAGGAGAAATCATAATTTTTTTTCACCTTGACGACACTTAGGATTATACTGCATCGGATCAATTACTTCCCCAAAATCTTCACCAAATTTAAAGATATAGCTTGCAATACTTTTTACATGTTCAACTTTATCCCCACATTCCAATTCGACATGGTTAAGAATAAGACACGTTGGACAAAGCTTCCTCGGCTGTCTTTGAAAGTAAATGGGAATCCATTGAGATACCTTGGCCGCATTTTCTATCATGATTCCTCTTAACATAGGATTAGAAACATTAAACTCTATTAGCACACTGACTGCATTTGTGTCTGTGGGATTGCCATCTCCAGGTATTAACTTGAGAGGATTACCAAGGTCGCTTGCTATCGATTCTCAACCTCAAGATTAAGAAACTCCCGAGGAAGTTTTTATATCAATCGAATTATTGAATAAGAAAATCAAGCTTTTCGGAAGAATTAATGGATGCCATTCTCGAATTATTACCAAATAACCATCAAAATTCCATGGACCTTCCTCCAACACATAATTATAACTACTCCAATCATAGAAACGAAAAATGAACAGGTTGGTAGCATGCCTTCTAATCTGAAAATGCCCATGACCCCAAGCCATGGTAGCTTCCTGCTCCACTTTATCTGTTCCCATTTGATGCTCACTTATGATTTTTCCAAGTAAACTTACTGACCATTTCTTTATGCTAGGTTGCAATTTGATATGAGGATAACAAATTACTCTGTGGGTATTATCATCCTCCTCCAAATTGGTGTTTTTGATTCTTTCTATAAGATCAGAGATTTCACCCACGAATTTTCTAGTTGACATTGATAACAGAAGATGGAAAAAGATACATTTGCAATACTGACGCTTCCAAGAAACAATATATTTAAAGAGGAGTAGCAATAAAATCTCTTTCTACGTGTTGATAGATTCATACATTGTTTGCCACTTCTCTTTAAATTGATAGTATGAGGTAGGAAATTTTTGTTTGACATATCTCGAAAGTGATACCTTATAAATAAGCTTGCAGTTTTATCGAACAACACACCGTTCATCTTTATCTCCAAGAAACCTTTAATCGAAGAAACCTTCAAGAATGGGACAACCTTTGGGAATGAAAACCTTTAGCTAAGCAAACAGATCAAGCCACCTAACAAAACCTGCTAGACATGATAAAACTACACAGATCAAGCCACCTAGCAATACCTGCTAGACATGACAAAACTACACATGGGAAATAAGTTAGGTCAGAACAATTTTTTTATAAAATCCAAATTGACGATAAGATCACCATAAGAAAACAATCTAGATACAAAAGAAAGAAAAAATTGATAATGATTGAATACCGGAAAACAAGTATTGAGAAGAGATGGCCGATACGATCACCGAGTCAGTCGCCGATTTATTTGCTAAAAGGGTGGAGAACTTTTTGCAAAAAAAACTAATCCTAAAGATCGAGCCAAAACACAATGTTTACAAAGACCAAAAAATGTTGTAGTCCCCATGAGAAAAGTTACCACCAAACCAAACAAGCCATTGGCGCAACAATTTTAATTCTTATAAACATGTTCATCGCAACATCCGCTACAACATCCATCCCTATATCATCGTCTTCCCCTTCATCTTCTTCTTCTATGATACGATTTCAAAAACCACTTTCTCAATTACGTCGCTCTATTAAATACCATTATCCTCTTATTTCTCCTAAACATCTTACTAAATCCCTACCTTGTCCTCTCTGGTCTTCTTCTTTCTCTTTCTGTCTTCAACAACTCCATAGTACATCTCCATTATCTCGTTCTTCTTTTTCCGCTGCTCCTTTCTGTACTTTTTCTCCATTAATGGCTTCTCAGAATCCATCTCCAGTGGCTTCTTCTCCACAGGAAGAAGTTGTTGAATTGAAAGATAATCCGTTGTTGAAAGATTTTGATTTCCCTCCGTTTGATGTTGTTGAAGCTAAACATGTTCGTCCTGCGATTAGAGCTATACTGAGTGACCTTGTAAGTATTGATACCGATTAGGTTTTTTATTTTATTTATTTTTGGATTTTTGGATTTTTATTGATTTGTGGAGACTTTATTTTGCAGGAGAATGAATTGGTTGAATTAGAGAAATCAGTAGAACCAACATGGCCGAAATTAGTAGATCCACTGGAGAAGCTTGTAGATTGATTGCAAGTAGTCTGGGGAGTTGTGAATCATCTTAAGTCTGTTAAGGATTCAGCTGAGCTCCGTTCGGCTATCGAAGAAGTTCAGGTACTGTTTTGTTTGATTTTACTTGAGATTTAGTTTCATTGCAGTTTTCAGGAGTCTAGATTATGATACATGTTATTTATTTTATTTTGTTGCCAGAGAAAGTCAAATTTAATCTTAGGTTGGGACAGAGCAAACCTATTTATAATGCATTCAGAGTCCTCGGACTGGAATACATTGAGTGATGCTCGTAAACGTATTGAGCCCTGGAGCTCCTCAACTGTTAGCTATTTATGTGTTTCTCTGTAGATTTTTTGTGAATGTCTTAGTTCTGGAGCTGATCAGTTCTACTGATTATACTTGTTTGCTGTAGTGATTAACAATTTTACAGTTTTACTGTTTTACCAGACTATAAGATGTTAGTCCTTTGAGTTCTCCTCTGAAGTTTTAGTTTCTGTATTTGTTGTTCAGGCCAAATAAAGGAGGCTGTTCTTAGTGGTGTGTCGCTAGAAGATGATAAAAGAGAACAGTTTAATAAAGTGCAACAGGTTTGTTCCAATACACACAATTGATGTAATGTATCTCTTTATGAACACATATATTTATTCTCCTTGCAACTGCTGTGACACATTTTTATTTTCCTCCTTCACAACATCTGAACTCATATAAAAAAGTACGGCAAATGCCCCTGTTGAGCTATTAAAGAACACACCTACACAGAGATTTTTATGCATGGAACAGGGTTAGGGATTAGAAGCAAAAAATCAATGTATCAATATAAATCGATACAATTCAATTAGCTTATAGTGCATTTTCTTGACATCAACGTCTAATATTGAAAAGTTTAAGAACAAGGAGTTGTTAATGTTAAAATTTTTGTTTCATGTGTGTTGTTGTTCATTTCCTCATGTTAGTTGGCATGGTTTTTCGGGAGTTAGAAAAGTTATCCCAGAAGTTTGAGGAAAACGTACTGGATGCCACAAAAAAGTTCGAAAAGTTAATTACTGATAAGAAGGAAATTGACGGATTGCCTGCTTCAGCACTTGGTCTAGCTGCACAGACAGCACTTATTTCAAATTTGGCGCATTCTTAAAGTTTTCTCTCATCAGGGGCATGAAAAAGCTACTGCTGAAGAGGGACCATGGATGATAACATTGGATGCTCCAAGCTTTCTTCCTGTTATGCAACATTCACATAACCGTTCATTGCGAGAGGAGGTCTATCGAGCCTATGTAACGCGTGCATCTAGTGGAGATCTGGACAATTCCCCAATCATTGGCCAAATTTTAAAGCTTAGGTTGGAGAAGGCTAAACTTCTTGGTTACAACAACTATGCTGAGGTATGATCTATCATCTGTTTGTTACACTTCTTCATTTCAGAGACTTAAAGTGAAACATTTCGTTTTCCAGGTTAGCATGGCAATGAAAATGGCTACCGTTGAAAGTTGAAAAAGCAGAGGAACTCCTTAAAAAGCTTCGAACTGCTTCTTGGGATGCTGCAGTTCAAGGTAGCATGACTAATTTACACTTGTTATTTTTCCAATATTGCATGTTTCGAAAGTTTTAAATGTTTTTTTTCTTCTTCTGTTGCATTTTCATGAGAAATTTGGTTCTTTTGTGGTTCCCTTGCAAGTGTTAGGCTTTAAGTCCTTTATTTTATGTTCTCAATATTAGAATCAGTTACAGAGTACTATCATAGTATCTCTACTATCAACTCTTGTAAGCATCTTTATGGTTTATAAAACTTGGTATCTACTCATAATGAAATATATACAACTTGAGCTGATTAGAATTTGTCATTTCCTTTAATGCTACCTTGAAATGCAGCATTCCAAGGAGACTATAGTAATTAGGATGGCTCATTTCGATTATTTAAAAACCTAATTAGCTTGTAAGGAGATTATAGTAATTAGGATGGCAAATGCTTCTATTGTCATCAACGTCTAATATTGAAAAGTATTGATACCGATTATGCTTACTAATATTGAAAAGTATTTCTCCTCGTAATGAAATATATACAATTAGCTTGTAAGGAGATTATAGTAATTAGGATGGCAAATGCTTCTATTGACATCAACGTCTAATATTGAAAAGTTTAAGAATAAGGAGTTGTTAGTGTTAAAATTTTGTTTGATGTGCTTTGGCTCGTTTCCTCTCATTAACGTTGCCATGGTTTTTCAGGAGTTAGAAAAGTTATCCCTGAAGTTTGAGGAAAACGTTTTGGATGCCACAAAAAAGTTTGAAAAGTTAATTACTGATAAGAAGGAAATTGACGGATTTCCTGCTTCAGCACTTGGTCTAGCTGCACAAACAGCAGCATCCAAGGCATCTAATGTTGAAATGCTAGCCTGTTTAGTAGTGTTTCATGCTTTATCTTGTTTTTTTTTTTCAAGTTTCGCACATTCTTAAAGTTTTCTCTCACGCAACCGTTCATTGCAAGAGGAAGTCTGTCGAGCCTATCTAACACGTGCATCTAGTGGAGATCTGGATAATTCCCCAATTATTGACCAAATTTTAAATCTTAGGTTGGAGAAGGCTAAACTTCTTGGTTACAACAACTATGCTGAGGTATGATATCATTTGTTTGTAACACTTCTCATTTCAGAGACTTAAAGTGGAACATTTCCTGTCCTGGTTAGCATGGCAATGAAAATGGCTACCGTTGAAAAAGCAAAGGAACTCCTTGAAAAGCTTCGAACTGCTTCTTGGGATGCGGGCAGTTCAAGGTGTTCAAGGTAGCATGACTAATTTACACTTGTTATTTTTCCAATATTGCATGTTTTGAAGGTTTTAGATGTTTTTATTTCTTCTGTTGCTTTTTCGTGAGAAACTTATTTGGTGTTCATACTATTTGACTATTGTTTATTTTGATGTTTCAGTAAGTGTATATATATTACTACCATGCATATAGTTGGTTCTTTTTTCGTTTGGCCATGTGGCATTTAGAAGGCACATTTTTAGAACTCATATATGCATTAGATTCCTCTAGCATGATCAAAGTCTAGCGACTGGCTACAGATCAGAAGGGGTAAACTGATTAAGAAAAAGGTTTGAATTAGAATTTTCTTGTGCGTGAGTACTTTGTGATATCAATTAGCAACTAGTCTCTGTAGTGCAAGTTTGATAGAAAATTCGTTATACACTTGTTGTTTGACTTCGGTAGATCTTTCCAGGAGGAGTTGCGCCCATATTGTTCATTGCCAAAGGTCATGGATGGCCTTTTCAGCCTTGCAAAGACACTATTTGACATTGATGTTGAGGCAGCTGATGGCTTAACCCCGGTAATGTTTATGCACTTGTTTTGGCTTTTCGTATGCTTACTAATTTGGTTCGTGTAGTCTGTAATACCATATACAGTTCGCGTTTAAATGATATGTGACTGTTGTTTTTAGGTCTGGAACAATGATGTCAGATTCTACCGGATCAAAGATTCCTTAGGTAATCCCATTGCATATTTCTATTTTGATCCATATTCCCGTCCTTCTGAAAAATGTGGAGGGGCATGGATGGACGAGGTTGTTGCGCGGATTCGTGCTCTTGCACGTGATGGTGCCTCTGCTAGATTGCCTGTGGTGTGCAATCAATAACCCCGGTTGGGGATAAGCCAAGCCTTATGACCTTCCGAGAGGTAAATCTTGCAAACTTTTCATTCCAGACAAGTATCAGATAAGCTTTTCATTCCAGACAAGTATCAGATAAGCTTTTCATTCCAGACAAGTATCAGATAAACTAAAATGTTGACCCTTCACCTTAGTTATTTGCCGTGTCTTTGTAAATCATAGTGGTGGTCTAACAGATAGCTAACATGGATAGTTTTCAGGATTGATGAAATTACTGCCAAATCTAGCACACAAACATCTGACACTTTGAGGGTTGTACAATTACAATGCCTCAAAGTTCCTTTTATATAATGTGGAATCAGAGACCATCATAGATTATGTGAACCTTAAATTATGGTGTAGGTGTTGGGGATCTATACAAATATGCCTATATATATCGATAATTCATGTAGTGGACTGACCGTGCCATCTGAAAATCAGTGGATGATTTGCATTATTGAAACCCATGTTCAGATTTTTTCCATAAACCTTAATGAGGATATGGAAGTGTATCCATTGATTTTCTTAGTTGGTTTTGTAAGAGGTCTTGCTGAATGTTACACTCCATAAATGCAGGTTGAGACTGTATTTCATGAGTTTGGTCATGCGCTCCAACACATGCTCACTAAGGAAGACGAGGGTCTGGTATCTGGTATTCGGGGGATAGAATGGGATGCTGTTGAATTGCCTTCTCAGTTCACTGAGAATTGGTGTTATCAAAGGTGATTATAAAATTCAAATTATTATACCTATTCGGATATTTCCAAGGCTACAATAAATGATTTTTGTTATTTTGTTTAAGTGAAAAAATATAGTATATTATTGGAAAGAATTGGTTGAAAAGATGGTCACACTGATCTAAAACAGAGATGAATTATTGTTTATGAAATTTCTCAAAGCAAATTTATATAACCTTTTCATTTATGCTATAGGGATACGTTTATGAGCCTTGCAAAACACTATGAAACTGGAGAGAACTTTCCGTGCAGGGACACAGAGCCTTCGCCAGGTCAGTTGTGATGCCATGCCCTTAGGTATTGGGTCGATAAAATGGTGGTGATTGCATTTGTTACTAGCTAGGCTGGGAGACTGACAATCAGTTAGTGAACATGGAGAGACATGTAATTCTTTTAATTCTTCAAAAATGTTTTGCAGATAAAATTTGCCAGTACAGATTTGGAGCTTCATGTAAGTTACATTCCTGGTGGGTCAGAATCTATCTTTGATATTGATCGAAGAGTGCGTGAGAAAACTCAAGTTATTGCACCGCTGCCAGAGGATATGTTCCTTTGCGGTTTTAGTCACATCTTTGCAGGTTCGGAATTTAACTTATTTGAGTTTATTCCTTGGTTGCTAGATTTCTTCGTCTACCTTCATGGGTGTTAATATATTCCTTTTGGACATGACTGAGACTTGCCACTGAGGAATCTTGATTGCACTCTTAAAGGTTTTTGGTCCAGATGGAATATCTAACAAAGAAGATAAGGCAACTGGAAGAGGGTGTTTAACAGTACAATGCATGACATGATCTGGAAAAGTTTTTGGTTTTACAACACCTCTCATAGACCTTGTGACAATGGGACTAGAAGGAGCAGAAGGAGAAGATAAATCAGTAATAATAGGAGATGAAGACAAATCAGAAATAGCTGGAATTGTAGTCTTTTCAGAACAAGAATTTTATTATTCATACTACAGTTACAAGGTAACTTTTATTTTCCTGATGTTACATGGTAGATAACTTGCTAATCTTAATTCTATCTACCCTTATATTACTTGCTTAAACTAACTTGTCTTGGTAAAATTTTGCAGTGGGCAGACGTGTTATCAGCTGATGCCTTTTCAGCATTTGAGGATGCTGGATTGGACATTGAAAAGGTACGAGTTCAAGAAACCTGTAGGAACATTTAAATTGTTATCGGTTCCATGTCTTGAAATTGCCTTTCTTCGAAAGTATGTATGCAATAACAGATAATTCTTATTTATATCAGTATCTCTGTTTCTTATTCCTAGTTAGAAATGGTTGCTTCACAATCTTTTGTGCCAAGAAACCTTGAGATGGTAGTGTGATGGTGTTGGAATTACTTAATTAATTTATACTTCCACATCTTGCAACAGGCTGTCAAAGAAACTGGGCGCAAGTTCCGTGAAACAGTTCTTGCTCTTGGAGGCGGAAAACCACCACTTGAGGTTAGTATTTGTATTTGCAATGCCGTACATATATGTGTTTCATTGCGTTTTCCTGTTTCTGCTTAATCGATGAATTTTTGTTACTATCATCCACCTGACGTCCGACTTTAGTACACCGATTCTACATCTTTTTCTTAAGATCTCTCGTTTTTGTTTGAGCTGCGTGGAGTTCACACAATTGTGTTGATTTCAACTGCCACAATTTTTCGCCCTCAGTTTCTCCTAAATGATTCGTATCTAATTATCATTTTGTGGCAGGTTTTTGTTCAGATTCGAGGGCGTGAACCTTCTCCAGAGGCACTACTCAGGCACAATGGCCTATTAGCAGCTACAGCGTCTGCTTAGTTTGGCATCTCCCCTAAATTTCTCATTTCCGTCATACATCAGAAACATACTCAGGAGTCGGAATTGTGTTGCAATCATTTTCCCAACAGAAATCTCATATTTTCTAGGCTTCAGCTTTTCTTTGGTGTATGTGAATATTTAATAATTTTACAGAAAGAAAAAGGGGAAATAGGAACCAAAAAAATTGTTTTTCAAACTGCTGCTAGCAGCTAGTTCTACAAAGTCCCTGATGCCATTTCCTATTGCTATGCTTATGAAGCAGTCAGGGTTAAAGTGGGCTGAGATATGAATACCCCTTTCCTTATATTTACTTCCACAGAATGCTGAAAGTAAATTGCTCAATGACTGAAGACATTAGAAATTGCCAAATGAATGAAAACACTAACATTGACATTGTATATTCAAATACAAAACCCAGATTTTTGTCCTGTGTATTTATTTACAAAAGTTTATTCATCTTGTTTATTCATCTTTTGTCTACTGTATTATGTTAATATTTTTTCTATAGAAATCATTAGAAGTGTTTAAGAGATAAATCGTTTAAATTTTACCAATTATTGCCCATAAGGGATATTGTAAAAAATACTTAAATATAGCTTAGTATGCAATCGTAAAGCTTAGTATGCACAGTAATGCAAATATCTGGTGGTATGTTTTCCAGGCTCATCATGCTTAGGCTGTGCCTTTTTGATGATGCTTTGAGAAAATATAACTTTTTGTGAAGAAAAGTATTTGCTTTCTTCTGCTTTTGGAAAAGCAAGTAGAAGCACTGCTTTTCCTTCAGGCAATGTATTTCAATAATCATGGTGAAACGTTAGCATTACACGAATAATACAAAGTTAAGCGAATCTTAGCATTATTGATAAGAGTTTGAACCTCTCATGGTGAATTGGTGATATCTATGATGTGGTAATAATGCCTAATAGGATTATCCTTCTGCACCAGTTTATTACTCTGGTCCAGGGTTAACAAAAAAAAAGCATTCAACATCTGATGCTACTAAAAGCAGACCTTTTGATACAAATCAGTGTAAGGGAAAATACAGATTTGTACTAATTCTGCAATAAAAAAGCTCGATCAGTATCTCCATAATGGAGAGGCGTAACAAGAATAACAAACTCTTATCAATATTTGCCATATCAAGAAACTAAATGACAATTTAAGAAGCTGCATTAGAAGCCAAAACAGTGTAACTGATCACACCAAAGCTACCTCAAATTGGTTCGAAAAGATATTGCATGTTCATCATTGTGATACCTATATAAACCCCGTATCTCTTCTCCATTAAGCACAGCAAAATCGACTTGTAAGCGATATACACACAAACACAGATACTACTTTAGTAAATTTTCATAAAAGAAAGATGATGAAGGTGTTTTTCTGTGTTGTTGTTGTTCTAGCCATGGCTCATATGATGGTTGAACCAAGCCAAGCAGCCTTTACCTGTACCGATGTTGACAAGTGCCTTGTGCAATGCTTGCCATACTTGGTCGGCACTGCAACTGTGCCTGCTCCAGGATGTTGTGCTGGAGTTAAGCAAATCAAAGCGATGGCAACTACCACCGAAGACAGACGCCAAGCGTGCGGCTGTGTTAAAGATGCGGCTAATAAGTACCAGAACATAAAAGAAGATGCAGCCAGTGGACTCCCTGCCAAGTGTGATGCTCCTCTCGATTACCCTATCTCCAAAAACATTGACTGCAGCACGTAAGTTATCGATCATAATCACAGCTAATTAACTTACGTCAAGTTTTATATATCTTGCACACAGTCTCCAGAATTTCATTATATCATCAGGTTACTCAGGTGAGATTAAAGATTTTTCGCTGATCTTTTTTCACTTAACACAAGAAATTTGATAAGGTACATACTAATTAAAACTAAACTCTCTGGGCACTTGCAGGATCAACTAAAGTTGGAGACGCTTTGCTGGAAAATAAAAGAAGAAGAGAGTATCTGATGTCCCTGCAACTCTCTCTAGATAAATGGTTAATTAATTAGCCAGTTTTATTTAAGTATGATTTTATGCGGAATTGCTTTGTAATGGAGTTATGGTTCATCGAACCATCTCTCACAGTAAAATATTATAAATTAAGTCTACATTGTAGACACTGATTCCTGGTCAGAAAAAGAAATGAATTACTATTACTGTTTTGTATGAGCTTTTGCTCTTTGTTCTCTTGACATAGTACTTCTCGCATGCAAAGCGAGCGCTCTACCATTTGTGCTACATCCCCTTGTGAAATTCCAACAAATTCCAAAGATTTTTGTTAAAGGGAGAGCAAAACACGATCCGGGGAGTGCAGAAATCGTAGTCAACTCGTTAACATGAACTGATTTAATATATTTGTATGAGTCAGATAGATTTACCCTTGTCAACCACACATATTGTTCGCACACAATTTATACCAAAACAAAAGTTAACCCTTATGCCGTCGCCCAGTTATCTCCTTAACCATAACAAATTCCACCATTACCAGAACTTAAAACTTAACTTTCTTTAATGGCGATTATGTTTGTTCCACTGTAATCACGTTTAATACTTCTTTAATATTTTGCATCGTTATTTAAAACATTAATATTTAGAGATAAATTGCAAAACAGAAACTAAACATGATTATAAAAGATCCAATTAATACCGAAATATTGAACAACAAATGAAATACTTCTCCATTGTATATCACTGTATCCATATACTCGAGGAACACAAAAAGCTTTTTTTGTAATCTTCATCTTACTTACTAGTACTAGATCCCCTTTATATCACGCTATGACATAGCCAGTAAACCCCATAGATCATATTCATTCATTTGGTAGGTACCACGTACCAGCAAATATATTCAATAGCCTGAAGGCTTTAATCTCTTGTATCTTGTGGATTTCTTTTATGTGTTCTGTATCATTAATCCGCAGAAAAACAGATCCTAAAATGTGTTTTTTAACCTAATGTTTTTATGTAAAATGGTTTTTTCATAAATTTGTACAATAATGATTTGTAGGAACTTGTAAGATTCGGCAAATAAAGCTCATTATGTTCCAGTAAATCTAAGTCTATACGATAGAATTCATTTGCAAGGGTTCATAATCTTTTTGATAGAAGAAGATGAAAGAAACGTGTGCGAGGGATTCATGCGAGTAATAAGGACATTTTAGTCCGAGTCGGGGAAAAATATTGACTAGGGCCTAATCAGTGAGTCGACTACAATTTTTGCACTCCTCAGATCGCATTTTGCTCTCCCTTTAACAAAAATCATTCCAAAACATTATTCTACGTAAGAAATCAATGATTCAAATTTTCTTACCACCAAAAGAATTAGTCTTTAATGGGACCTAAATGGATGGAAAAGTCTAAACATATATAGGTTGTTTCGATATATATCTTCTAAAAAGAATCACGAAAATCTCTAAACATGGATGGTAGAGTAATTTTTAGAAAAAGAAAATTACCTTAAATAAGACTAATTCTCACCATTGGATATGTCGGTGCTTGTATATCTTTATTTCCGGTATTCCAGCATAAGAATATTAGGGTTATGGTTACGAATTACCCCACTAACCCTCTCATGTTCCCTATTTATCTCCGTTCTTTACCGCCCGGAATCATAAGAATCCGTGATGTTGTTTGGTTCATGACTCATAGTTGCAAACTAACTCTAGTGTTATTCCCTCACAGGGGATTAGATTTGGTTCGCAGCTATGATTTATGAACCGAACAATGTTACAAGTTTTTTCTTTGCTTTCTTCTGCTTTTGGAGAAGCAAGTTTTTCCTTAAGGTTACTCAGGTGAGATTCCAAGGATTTTCGCTGATCTTTTTCGGTTAACACAAGATATTTGATAGACATACATACTAAAACTAAACACTCTGCACACTTGTAGGATCAACTAAAGTTGGAGACTAAAATAAAAGGAGAAGATTCTTGCAAATCTCTTTAGATAAAGGGTTCTGTGTCCTCAGATTGTTTCTTTATTAAGGTTTGGCAATTTTCTTGCTCTACTTACATGTATCGTCGAATGGTTCCTAAATATCTTTGCAACTTGCATTCCAGATCTGCGTTTCCTATTGGTGTTGCTACTTTGCTTTTACTAATGGTTTAAAGATATGCAGCGTAATGGACAATATAAGTGTTTGTCATTTTTCTGACAGATTCTCTAGATTCAATCGGGGCATCTTTGTGCGAATATATGCGGAGCTTAGGAGGGATGATGATTCCGAGGAGAAGGAGATGCTATATCCTAATTACTAACATGACATTTAATATCATTCAGTTGAACTTACTCCATTAATATATGGTTGTCTTTTGGTCAAATGTCGGTTTGATTATTCTTTTCCTTTCAGAATATTGCATGAATGGTGTCAGAATGTTGTTTTGTTCGTCAACCTTAGTTGCAAATTAACTCTAGTCGTCCAAATGTTTTGTGAAGAAAACCGAATTTGTACGATTAGTGTTATTTGCTTACAACTATGATTGATGAACAAAGTTACCAAATTTTTTCACCATTAATGCAATATTGACTAAAAGAAAAAACTTTAGTAATAAAAAGTTGTGGCCAGTCAAAAGTTTTCTACTCTATGAAACAAGAAAAAAATCAGCACGACATTGTCAAAGTACTTAGACTGAATTCCGCTATTTGATTTTTTTTATTTTTATTTTTTTCTTCTAGTAAGTGTTGCATAAATGTCGACAAACTAACTCTAGTCGTCCAAATGTGTTGGGAGAGAAAACCAACCATTAGTGTTATTTACTTACAACTAGTCAACTATGGTTATGTACCTGACTACGTTACCAATATTGTCGGCATTTGTGCAATATTTGACTAAAAGAAAAAACTTCACTAAGAAGAAAACCAAGTAGTGGCCAGTCAAAAAATTTCTATGAAACAAGAAAACGATCACGATATTTGACAGAGTGCTTCAACTGAATAGTAATGTACATAGCTTTCCCTATAGAATTTGGATCCCAGAAGATAAAAAGATTGGGTAGGGAAGATCTTTGAACCAAAATTTCATAAGCAAGTTTTGTAGCCTAGACGAATCAAACGAATTATTTAGAGGGCCTGATTCGCCTGAATGAATTAAGTAAATGTTGGATAAAAGAAAAAACACATTAAAGCTCTGATTAACTTTCCTTGCACAGTTTTGTTTTCTTATTCAAGGGAGAGTACAGCCATGAACATTGTACATTTTTTTGCAGAGTTTATTTCACGTTAACACGGAAATATAAATTACTATTATCAAGGAATGATGCCGAATCTTAAAGGGAACATTAATTAAATACCCCTCCTTTTCAGGTGAAGTCACAAATACCCCTAAGAACTTCATAAATATCCTTAAAGGGTTTTTTTAAGTGGATAATGAAAATGAACTAGTACTTTTTTGGATAATGAAAATGAACTAGTATGTTCTTGCCGCGTGAAAACGTCAACTCAATATAATCTTAGATGTGCCAAAAATTATACGGAAAATGGGTCATTTGTCCAAAAAAATTTAAAACACGGTTCAAATGGACGAGTAAAAATTTTATGAGTGAAATGGACAAAAAAAAATAGCAAGGATGAAACCGATTCATCCCGACTTAAACTTAAAAATAGCAAGGATGAAACTGGATGCATCCCGTAAAATAAAAATAAGAAAAAATATTTGAAAATGGACATGATGAAAACTGGTTACATCCTCGCCTATTTTTAAATTTTTGTCCATTTAAACAGATCTAAATCAATCGTCCTTTTCACCCAGAAAATTTTGATTTTGGTATTTTTAACCAATTTTGTGAAAATTATACCCTAAAAACTTAAAATATACCCTTTAGTGGTATTAATCTTAAAGCACTCATTCTACTAAAATATTAATAATAATAATCTTGGCTCATCTTTGATTTCATCGTTAGTACCATAAAGCAGGGAGTTCCACAACAGAAATAGCCATGGATATTGGCAATGGCATTGGTAGGCAGCAATCCTGCATTTTTATGATGCTTCGAGGAGCAAGTAAGTACAAGCACTTGTTTTCCTTAAGGCAATGTATTTCAAAAATCGGGCCCTAAACGGAATGAAGAGAGTAGAGTTGGGAATGCCCACACTTCAACAGAAAAATCATGGTGATATCTATGATAATAATGCCTAGTAGAATTATGGGTCTGCACCAGTTTTTTATTTGCTCAACTGCAACAATATACGGAACCAAAAAAAAATCAACCTCTGATGCTAAAAGCAGACCTTTGATACAAATGTAAAGGCAAATACAGGCTCCTGCAAATGTCTGCAACTAAAAATCTCGGGTATCTCCATAATAGAGAGGCGTAACAAGAATAACAAACTCTTATCATGTTTGCCATATCAAGAAACTAAACGACAAGTTAAGAAGCTGCATTAGAAGCCAAAACAGTGTAACTGATCACATCAAAGCTACCGTAAATTGGTTTAAAAGGATACTGCATGTTCATCATTGTGATACCTATATAAACCCCGTAGCTCTTCTCCATTAAGCACAGCAAAATCGACTTGTAAGCGATATACACACAAACACAGATACTACTTTAGTAAATTTTCATAAAAGAAAGATGATGAAGGTGTTTTTCTGTGTTGTTGTTGTTCTAGCCATGATATGATGTTGAACCAAGCCAAGCAGCCTTTACCTGTACCGATGTTGACAAGTGCCTTGTGCAATGCTTGCCATACTTGGTCGGCACTGCAACTGTGGCCTGCTCCAGGATGTTGTGCTGGAGTTAAGCAAATCAAAGCGATGACAACTACCACCGAAGACAGACGCCAAGCGTGCGGCTGTGTTAAAGATGCGGCTAATAAGTACCGGAACATAAAGGAAGATGCAGCCAGTGGACTCCCTGCCAAGTGTGATGCTCCTCTCGATTACCCTATCTCCAAAAACATTGATTGCAGCACGTAAGTTATCGATCATAATCTCAGCTAATTAACTTATCTAAACCTGTATATATCTTACACACAATCTCCAGAATTTCGTAATATCAGGTTACTCAGCTGAGATTCCAAGGATTTTCGCTGATTTTTTTTTAGATTCGATATACGTGCATACTAAAACTAAACACTCTGCACACTTGCAGGATCAACTAAAGTTGGAGACTCTTTGCTGGAAAATAAAGGAAGAGAAGTATCCTGATAAATGCTTAATTAGCCAGTTTTATTTAAGTAAGGTTTTGGTTTTATGTGTAATTGCTTTGTAATGGAGTTATGGTCCACTCGAACCATCTCTCCCAGTAATAAAATGTTATAAATAAAGGTCTGTTAAGTCTGCATTATTGTAGACACTTTGATTTTCGATCTGAAAAAGAAGTTCCTTACTGTTATAATAAGGTGGCATGAGCCCCATCCATATTGTTGTTTCTGGTATCATAAAAGAGAGATGCTTAACCAAAACATAAGGTGGTTGGCAAAATTGACAGTAACAGTATGATGTTGCATGGAGCTGAAATGTCAATGCTGCAGCAACCTGGTTCGCAAATTAAAAGTGACTGAATATGAAACTAAGTTAAAAACGACAATGCAATCTATAATATGGTGGCTTCACCAGATTTCCCTTGACCTGCAGATTTTGACGCCGATGAGCTAAGAAACGCTTACATGTTGTTTCACAGTTAAAACTGCTTCCTTAGTCTTTTAACAATCGTTCCTTCTCCATCAGTTTGCTGAAAATTGCTTGGCAAATTTGTGTGTGTTGTGGAGTAGAATTACGTCCAAACTCATCAAAAGATTCAAAACTTATACCCTAAACATCTCTATGAATCGCATGGTACTTGTCGCAAATCTCCTGCGGGGTACAACCTTCCTCCATGGTTTCGGTAACTGTTCCATATTCATCAGTTCCGCCAACATGAATCACACGAGCAAACACATCAGCACTCCAAACACATCCCATGAATTTTCCCAGATACGAAACGAGAAGGTGATGCCCTTGTAACCAAAACGTTTCCACGGCGGGGAATCGGTTCACTTTCTTGGAGATCTTCCATCGGTATAAACTACGGCAAAGAAAACTACAGGAACTTTGGATTTTCTTGTTAGAGAAGAGGGCAAACTGTTATCTTGATGTTGGAGAAACTTATACAGTAACCGTGCAAAAATTATGGAAAGAAGTTGTATATATAAAGAAATACATGGTCAAAAGTGTACCGGTGGACCGCGGGAACCATGTGCTCTTTCGGGCCGGGCTACAGGCCCCTGGAATTTTGTAGTCACCACTCTATTTTTCTTACATTTGAGTCTACTGAGTTCCAAACAGAAGAGCAGTTCAGCTTCTGTCTATAGTTTTCTCTCTAGAAAACGAATTTTGAATAGAGAGGGAGAGAGATGTCGAGAGGTGGAGGAGTTGGGATTACAAACGCAGTAAACGTTGGAATTGCAGTACAAGCAGACTGGGAGAATCGTCGATTCCTCATAAATTTTGGTATTTTTCTTTCTTCAATACTTACTTTTTCATATTTCATTTCCATTTATTTGATATATATAGATCTAGGGAAGTAGGTGTTGATACTAGTCCTGATTTAGACTCAAATTTGAGGGGACTCAGTTTGTTTGCATCGTACTTTGTAATTTAGGGATTTTAGTGCTGGAGTATTACAATTCACTACTTCACTGGGAAGATATTGTTAGGGATTGTAGTGGAGCTAAACTGTCCAACAATAGCTTCTTTACCAGAGAACCACTAGCTAATCAGCCACCTCAAGTTTGAGTGTCTAAGGCAGAATTACATTACCTCAAGCCAAGGAATGATTTTAATTTTTAGACGGATCCAAAATTTGAGAATATGAATGAATGACTAAGTTGAACAAGATTTGTGTGCAAATAATCATAGTACCGTAATGAGCACGTAATGTTAATGGGTGCAAAATTGAAATGTTTCTTTTTCTTACAAATGCCAACTAGTACCTCCTCAAGTGTCTATTGTTGAGAACAGTTTACACCTAGTTTCATTTCCTATTAGTATTGGAGTTTTTTGGTTTCCTTAAAAACTTTCTCACTATTCGTATGTACATTTCTTTCACTTGTCAAATTCATGGTTCTAGTGCTGAATAACAACCCTAAAGCAGTTTGGTCAGAAGAAGTTGCTGTGCATTAGTTTTTCATTAGTTTGGTCATGCGCTCCAACATATGCTTACTAAGGAAGATGAGGGGCTGGTTTCTGGTATTCGGAGGATAGAATGGGATGCTGTTGAATTGGCTTCTCAGTTCATGGAGAATTGGTGTTACCAAAGGTGATGATAATTTTCAAATTATTGTACCTGTTCTGTTATTTCCGAGACTACAATTAATGATTTTTATTATTCTGTTTAAGCGAAAAAATATATATTATTGAAAAGAAAGGGTTAAGAAAGAAAGTCATATTGATTCAAAACAGAAATGAATTATTGTTAATGAACTTCCTCAAAGCAATTGTACAGGCCTTGTTAACATATGAACCGTTTCATTTATGCTATAGGGATACGTGGATGAGCCTTGCGAAACACTATGAAACTGGAGTGATGCTCCCAGAAGAAGTTTACTTGAAACTTCTTGCAGCAAGGACTTTCCATGCAGGGACACAGAGCCATAGTTGGTACAAATTCATGTCCATCTAAAATTTATAGCCATTTCGGAGTCCTTAAACTTGAGCCTCACGTGTTTCATGAAACAATCAGATTTGGAAGAGACATGTAATTCTTTTCATATATTTTAATGTTTTGCAGATGCCATTTGCAAGTACAGATTTGTAGCTTCATGGGAGTTACATTCCTGGTGGGTCAGAATCTATCTTTGATATTGATCGAAGAGTGGGCGAGAAAACTCAAGTTATTGCACCACACTACCAAAGGATAGGTTTCTTTGTGGTTTTAGTCACATCTTTGCAGGTTTGGAATTTAACTTATTTGAGGTTATTGCCTTAGTAGCTAGATTTCCTTATCTCCATCCATGTGTTCTAATATTTATTTTTGGATGTGGCAGGTGGATATGCAGAAGGATACTACAGTTCAAGGTATCTAAAACTGTAAGTTGATCTAAGTTTACCCCTTATATTACTTGCTTAAACTTACTTGTCTTAATTAAAATTTGCAGAGGAACTCCTTGAAAAGCTTCGAACTGCTTCTTGGAATGCGGCAGTTCAAGGTAGCATGACTTATTTACACTTGTTATTTTTCCAATATTGCATGTTTTGAAGGGTTTTTTCTTCTGTTGCATTTTCATGTTTTGAAGGGTTTTTTTCTTTTGTGGTTCCCTCGCAAGTGTTAGGCTTTAAGTCCTTTATTTTATGCTCCCACTGTTAGAATCAGTTACAGAGTACTATTGAAGTATCCTTACGATTATTTATAGTTTACAAGACTTGGTATCTACTCGTAACTGAAATATATATGATTTGGGCTGATTACGATTGTCATTTCCTTTAATGCTAGCTAGAACTGCAACATGCCAAGAAGATTATACTCCCTCCATTTTTGCACAAAACAAGCCTATTATTTTGAAACGGAGGGAATAGTAATTAGGATGGCACACCTTTTGTAGTCTGCAGAAAAATGCATGTCAAGTCGGAAACTTTCTATTCTTTCTTAACTTGTAGAATCCTAAATTTCTATTTTGAATCTATGTATGAAGAACGAACTAACAGGTAAGCAAGTGCTTATCAAGTTGATGAAGGATTTGATTGAATGCATTGTATTTATTTTTCAGATATGGAAGACCTTAGAAAGTTCTCACAAGAGCAGGGTGCCATAGAAGCCAATGATTTAAGTCACTGGGACCTTAGCTTTTGGAGTGAGAGACTGCGTGAGTCAAAATATGACATAAACGAGGTATGTGTAACAGGTCTCTCTGATATTGTTTGAAAATTGCAGCAACTTATTTGGTGTTCATACTATTTGACTTTAGTTTATCTACTAAAGCTTGAACTGGTTGCTAGTCACTATTTTGATGTTTCACTAAGTGTATATATACTGCTACCATACATATTGTTGGTTCTTTTTTGATTTAGCCATGTAGCATTTAGAAGGGACATTTTTGGAACTCTTATATACGTTAGGTTCCTCTAGCATGATCAAAGTCTAGCGACTGGCTAACAGATCAGAAGGGGTAAACTGATTAAGAAAAAAAGGCTTGAAATTAGAATTTCCTTGTGCGTGAGTATTTTGTGATATCAATTAGCAAGTAGGCTCTGTAGTGCAAGCTTGATTGAAAATTCGTTACAAACTTAGATGCTTGTTGTTTAACTTTGCTTGAATTATACAGGAGGAGTTGCGCCCGTATTTTTCATTGCCAAAGGTCATGGATGGCCTTTTCAGCCTTGCGAAGACACTGTTTGACATTGATGTTGAGGCAGCTGATGGCTTAGCCCCGGATCAAAGATTCCTTAGGTAATTCCATTGCATATTTCTATTTAGATCCATATTCCCGTCCTTCTGAAAAATGTGGAGGGGCATGGATGGACGAGGTTGTTTCGCGAAGTCGTGCTCTGATGGTACCTCCGCTAGATTGCCTGTTGCCCATATGGTGTGCCGTCAATCACCCCCTGTTGGGGATAAGCCAAGCCTTATGACCTGAGAGGTAACTCTCACAGACTTTTCGTTCCAGACAAGTATCAGATAAACTAAATTGACCCTTCACCTCTGTTATTTGCCGGGTCTTTGTAAATCATGGTGCTGGTCTAACAGATAGCTAACATGGATAATTTTCAGGATTGATGAAATTACTGCCAAATCTAACACAGACATCTGACACTTTAAGGGTTGTACAAACACAATGCCTCAAAGTTCCTTTTATTTAGTGTGGAATCAGAGACCATCATAGATTATGTGAACCTTAAATTGTGGTGTAGGTGTTGGGGGTCTATACAGATATTCCTATATATTGATAATTCATAGTGGACTGAACGTGCTATCTGAAAATCAGTGGATGAATTGCATTATTGAAACCCATGTTCAGATTTTTTCCATAAACCTTAATGAGGATATGGAAGTGTATCCGTTGACTTTCTTACTTGGTTTTCTAAGAGGTCTTGCTGAATGTTATAAACTCACCATAAATGCAGGTTGAGACTGTATTTCATGAGTTTGGTCATGCGCTCCAACACATGCTCACTAAGGAAGACGAGGGTCTGGTTTTTGGTATTCGGGGGATAGAATGGGATGTTGAATTTCATTCTCAGTTCATGGAGAATCGGTGTTACCAAAGGTGATTATAAATTTTCAAATTATTATACCTATTCTGATATTTCCAAGACTACAATAAATGATTTTTGTTATTTTGTTTAAGTGAAAAAATATATATTATTGAAAAGAAAAGGCTAGAAAAGATAGTCGCACCGATCTAAAACACGAGTGAATTATCGTTTATGAGATTTCTCAAAGCAAATTTATATAACCTTTTCATTTATGCTCCAGGGATACGTTGATGAGCCTTGCAAAACACTATGAAACTGGAGAGACACTCCCAGAAGAAGTTTACTTGAAACTTCTTGCAGCAAGGACTTTCCGTGCAGGGACACAGAGCCTTCGCCAGGTCAGTTGGTACAAATACATGTCCGTCGTAAATTTATAGCCATTTTGAAGTCCTTAAAATTGAGTCCCTGATCCATCACGTATTTCCTGAAACAATCAGTTTAGTTTTGATAAAGATTTACCTTAGTTGGGTCAACAAAATGGTGGTGATTGCATTTGTTACTAGCTTGTTTGGTAGACTGACAAACAGTTAATGAAGATGGAGAGACATGTAATTCTTTTCATTTTTCTTAAATGTTTTGCAGATAAAATTTGCCAGTACAGATTTGGAGCTTCAGGTAAGTTACATTCCTGGTGGGTCAGAATCTATCTTTATATTGATCGAAGAGTGGGCGAGAAAACCACTGCCAGAGGATAGGTTCCTTTGCGGTTTTAGTCACATCTTTGCAGGTTGGGAATTTAACTTATTTGCAGCTATTCCTTAGGTGGTAGATTTCTTTGTCTACATCCATGCTGGTGTTAATATTTATTTTTGGACATGGCAGGTGGATAACTAAATGTGCAGATCTTTTGGCTGAATTAAGAACTTGCTAATTCTATTTCTATCTAAAGCTTTAAATGATATGATTTATATGCCTTGTATTACTTGCTTAAACTATCTTCTCTGAATAAAAATTTGCAGTGGGCAGAGGTCTTATCAGCTGATGCCTTTTCAGCAGTTGAGGATGCTGGATTAGACAATGAAAAGGTGCAGTGCTAAAACCTGTAGGATCATCAAAATTGTTATCGGTTCCATGTCTTAAAATTGCCTTTCTTTGAAAGTATCATGTAAATGTAAATAGCAGTTATTTGTATCAGTATCTTTGTTTCTTATTCCTAGTGTTAGAAATGGTCGCTTTGCAATCTGTTTGTGTCAAGAAACCTTGTGATGGTAGTATGGGTGTGAAGGTTGCAAAATTACTTAAATAACTTATACTTGCACATCTTGCAACAGGCTGTCAAAGAGACTGGGCGCAAGTTCCGTGAAACAGTTCTTGCTGTTGGAAGCGGGAAACCACCACTTGAGGTTGGTATTTGTATTTGCAATACAATATATCTTCATTGCATTTTCCTGTTTATGTTGAATAGATGAAGTGTGTGTTACTTTCATCCACCTGACGTCCGCCTTTAGTACGCCAAATATATTTTTTCTTAAGATCTCTCTTTTTTGTTCGAGCTGCATGGATTTCACAGAATTGTGTTGATTTCAACTTCCACGGAATTTTTCTCCTTCAGTTTCTCCTAAATGAGTTGTATCTAATTATCATTTTTTTTCCCTGTCAGGTCTTTGTTCAGTTCGAGGGGGTGAACCTTCTCAGGCACAATGGCTTATTAGTAGCAGCTACGGCGTCTGCTTAGATTGGCATCTCCCATCAATTTCTCTTTTTCATCATACATCAGAACTATACTCAAGAGTTGGGGTTGTGTTAGAAACCTTTTTATTTACAATCATTTGCCAACAACAATCAGTTTCTCCTATACTGTCTTTTATTTTCTAGGCTTCAGCTTACTCTGGTGTATATGAATATTTAGTAAGTTCACAGGAAGAAAAAAAAGGGATATATGAAAGAAAAAAAATGTTGTTCAAACTGCTGCTAGCTCTACAAAATCTTTGATGCCATTTTCTATTTGCTATGCTAACAGCCCGTTCGGTTGGGAGAATTAGAATCCTAGGAATTCAATTATGGGGTAATCCAATTCTTGGAATTGGATTCCAATCCAAAAAATTTATGTTCGGTTGAGGTAATTCAATTACCTTTGTTTTTACCCCCGGAAGCCAATTCCATTGCATCATTGGACCAATGTAATGGAAATCCATCATTTTGGAAGGAATTGGATTCCTAGGAATTAAAATTCCCAATTACATAGAGTTCATTTGCCCCATTCGGTTCGGTTCAAGGAATTGGACGCATTCCCTAGGAATTGGATTCCAAGGAATACAATTCCTTGAAACGAACGGGCTGTAAAAGTATGAATTCCTCTTTTAGCAGAAAAAGTTCCGGTGTTTTGATTTCTGATCAGAAAAAGAAGTGGTGGCATGAGCCCATCCATGTTTCTGGTTCGCAAATTGACAGGAATAGATGTTGCATTGAGCTGAGATGCCAATGCAGCACCAACCTGGTTGTCACATTTTATCAAATTAGAAGTGACTGAACAGGAAACTAAGTATCTCTGCCAAGAAATTTGCGAACAGGAAACTGAACAAGATGGTTAGCCCCTGCTAGTGAATCAACGCAAGTGGAATGACCATAATCAGCTAATTAGCTCTGTGATAACACAAACTAAAGGAAATGAATAAAACAACAAGAGAAAAGAAAATGAAGCATAAAACAACAAAGTGTAGTAACAAGAGAAACATTTCATTTCTGAACATATATCGTACTCTCACAGTTCCAAGAAATTAACAAATAACTACTAAGAAAAATGATTCAGTAACAGATTGAAGTTACAAAGAGGAAACCATATAGCACTACAACTAATATTATGGATCTACTTTCCAAGCATCTGATCGCACTACAAAGCAGAAAGCTTACCAACTATTATCTTTCCAGTGGACAAAGTTTAATAAATCAAAGTAGCAATGGAGAGACAGCTCTTTACTTGCAACTTCCAATTTAGGAAGAAAATAACAACAAAATTTTCAAGAAGCATCAACAGAAAGGGACTGAATGCCTCACTTAGCAGCACTGGTAGTACTACCAGCATTTTTTTTATGCTCTTTAACCTTTTTTACCTTTTTCAGTTTTGGTTTCAGTTCCTTCGAAGCCTCTTTCACTTTTACCTGAAGTTCCTTCAGAGAGAGGAATAACTCTCCAGGCCGAGATTGCCAATCAGAGGCTTTCTTGGTTAACACTTTGAGAAACTCCTTGATCAAATTAGGCTGAGATTCAGGAGCACCAGAGGCTTCTTTGCTTTGAGAATATTCTTTTTCTTTGAGAAAATACTTGATCAAATTTAGCTGATACTCGCAAGCCTCTGAGTTTTCATAGCTTTGAACTTTGAGAAAATCATTGATCAAATTAAGATGAGATTCACTAGCATCTGTAGCTTCTTTGCTTAGAGCTTTAAGAAACTCCTTTATTGCATTAAGCATCGAAATCACCTTGAATATCTTGGCACAAGAACGACGAACTTGAGCTCTCCAAGACTGCTTTTTTGGCATATTGGTGATCAGCTTCCAAATCAATTCTGCTAATAACGGCATCTGGGCTATCAAGTCTTCCGCCAGAGGACTCTCATACTCCCCATTCTTTTTGGAAACCAGTGACTTCAAAATTACAGCGAACACCTCGAGTGCTTGGGTTTGCCTGAACTCTGATTTCGCACCAACACATTTCTCTAAGATGAATTTGAAGAGTTTATGCCCAAGCCACGTATGCCTTTGGAAAACTTCTTTTACGAAATCAGGTTTCAATCCGGACTTTTTAGAATCCAAGTACTCCACGAATACATGCTGGAATAGTTCTACAACCTTTACCAGTTCAGACTTGGAATAATTTCCCGCATGAATGATTTTCAAAAGCCAGAAGGTCGCCTGTTGAGAAAGAGATGTAACCATTTTGTGTCTGGCTAAAGAAGCCTCTTGCTTTTTCGTTGACACATCCATGGAAGAATTCTTCTTCTTGAATAGTTTCGCAGCCAATCTCAAACTTCCACTCAATAAAGATTCTAAAATAGAGAACTGAATATCTTCACCTTTTGGATATTCCTTTGACTTTAAAATTTTCTTCTGCAGAATTCCCCATATCCTCTGATCAAGCTGATCGTTACCATGGCTAGAATGTGGGCTCACAAATGCCCGGGCTAAATATGAGTAAACTGTCACGACCTGGGGATTACCTGAGCGGCAAGAAAACAACAAAAGTGTTAAGAAAATATTTAATAATTACTCAACAGGTAAAAAAGCTTAAGTTAGGTAACAAAAACATGACATCCTGATAGTACGAGACTACCATTGTTATCAGTAAAGCTTTGTGTTCTGTATTGTACCCCACAAAGTTGCTTTATGAAACAAACAGCCCTGTTGACATCTGCTTATCACCAAAAGAAGAAACAAGACTCCTCAAAAGGACTATGAACCATTTGCCTTTCACAGTCTCACCTAGAACCAATTCTTGACTAGGTTTACAAGTGAAAAGTTACCTAAGGGCATCTAACTAGCAAGCCGCTAAACAACGTCAAAATATCCTATCGGTTACCAAAGAACAGTAAAAATCTGAGACATGTAGTGGAGAAGACCCAGAATGCGAAAATTCAACACACTAGTAGGGCCCGTACGTTACCACCACAATTTCATTTTGTCAACCTTACTCTTTACTGACTACATTGGTAAAAAAAAAAAAAAAAACCTGTGTTTGTGATGGACCATAGAAGCAAACCTACTAGGATTCTACCTGCGTATAAGTAAGAAGAATAACACTTGCCTGGCTTTTCATGCAGGTAAATTTCAAGCAACGAGAGGACACGAAGTTTGAATGACACAAGCTGGGACTTAGCAGTTTCACCGCCATCGAGCTGATTCTTCTTCTCCTTAAAAATTTTAACAAGATACGAATCCATCCGAAACATTGCATCATCGTCCATCCCGCTATCAGAATCATCAGAGTTATCAGCTAATTCTTTACTCGCAGCTGCCTTGATGCGGGCCGCTACTTCAGAGTCATCAGCAGAGTCATCACTGTCAACAGTCTCTTCCACCTCATCATCATCATCCTCTGATTCTTCAATATTTAAGAAATCTCCCTCCTCATCATCATCATCCTCATCGTCAGTGTCTGCTGCCTGATGCCTGGCAGGTTTGAGATCTTTCCTGACTACCTGTAACATCCGAAGAAGACCAGCTTCTGTAATGTCATTGCAACAGTGCTTGAAAACCTGTACACAACAAACCCAAAAAGATTACATTAAGTGGAGAAAGTTGCATCATTTAACTTGTATTCGTTCTTTTGAACCAGTAAGTAGTATTTAACTTTATTCAACCTACCTGCTCAACAGCCAAACGCAAAGGAGGAGAGGATTGAGGTAATAAAGACAGAAGCGCATCCACTAGAACATCAAACAATTCTGGTTCTGGAGTCTCATTATCATCCATAATAGCGTCTTTCTCTTCCGACTCAAGAAAATCAGGAGAAGGATACGATTTCTGGCAACAGATAACGAGTTGAAAGGCAGCTTCAGAGAACTCCTCAGGTCGTAGAAGTACTTGGAGCAACAACTGTATGAGCAAGTAACGCAGAGCATGAAGTTTATCTGCATCTTTTCGGCGACCGGAACATTTTTCCTGCATTGCACAGGACACAAAACTCAGAAAAGAAAATATATTTTCCTAGATATAATGGCATTGTATATTCTAAAAATCCAGGACATACAAAGGCCTCCTGACAGCAGAAATCAGAAATAAATTACAAACCCAAGAGGAGGCTGGACTTGATGGATAAAAACATGGATTTTATAAACTATATTCAGTTTAGGCATAGTACTGCTGCTTATTAATTTTAGGCTTTTTTTTTTTCCTTCGACAGATTAAAGTTTATACTATTTTTATGGCAATCAATTCCTTAGAAGTTCATTGAGTTAGTTATTCTTGCAAGCACTAAGTCAACAAAACACACTGCAACCAACTAACCTAGAAGATACATAAGTAGGAGTCCCTTAATAAATGCTTGTTGATTGTTATTGATATTCAATGAAAAATGGGAACACAGAAATCAGAAATAAATTACCTCTCGAGAAAGGTGAGTTTCCATTTCCTGCAATTTCTTGAATGCTTTGCCATCCTCTTCATTTAAGGGCCTAAAGATTGAAATAGAAGGGATATCGCATAGTGTACTGAGGAACCGCATGAAGTATAAACCCAAGTCATTTGGCTCAGAGACACTCAACGGAGAGGGTGAGTCTACTCCTTTCTGAGAGGATGAGGGTTCTCCTTTCTGAGTGTTTGCTAGTAACAACTGCAGCTGCTCTATACACAGCCGGCGCAAAGCAGTCGAGGTAGCAACCTTTGGCCATTTAAACTTCTCCTGCAACTCAAATGATGTCACTTCGCAACCAAGGGATGCAGAAAACAAACCCTGGATGGCTAGAAATTTGAGTATCTCTTTCCGCACCCGAAACTTTGCCTCCATATCTAGTGTCAGATCTTTGATAACTCTAGGAAGAGAATCTATAACCCAACTCTTTAAAGAATCTTGGTCCCCCATTAGGGTAGAATCTCTATCCTCTATTGAGCCCATGTCGGAATTGTCATCTGTTGTCTGGCTCTGGTCCGAAGGTTCTTCTGATGCCGCCCCTTCATCCACAAACATGCTTACCAAATTTTGGACAAACACCATACAACCAGATTCTGAATTGAACTCTCCGACCAAATCTTTGACTGTTCTAGTTCTGGTTATGCAATCAAATCTTCCATTGCTATGTTTCTGTAGGGCCACGATAACTGCAATTCGGCGATCATCATCATTCTTCACCCAATCAGCTATCTCCTTCAAAAAACATTGTGCACTCTTATATAGCCAGGAACTTTGGGTTGAGAGGATATCCATCAAACAGTGCACTAGCTTATGAGAGAAGACAATTTGGATACACGATGCAGGTAACCTTGGTAAGAGAAGTAGCACAATACTGAAAGCTAAGTTTTTTCGATCATGGGAAGATAGAAGCAGAGATCCTTCTATAACAATCTCACAAAAACATCGAAGGTTCTTCACGACCTCTTCCTCTGAAGAACTAGACTTGCGACTCTTTTTATGCTTTTTGCTGGAAGTTAGATCTTCCTCTTGTGTTAATGTATCTGGGAGGAGTACATTTATTAAAACAGGCCACAGACTGTGAATTCGAGGCTGACAAAAGGTTGATTCCTACAAGATTCACAAAATAAGGTCAAGACTGACGAACTCCATTAATCTTCTCCCTGGCACCTAAATGACCCACTATGCTTATATATTCTATACATATATATATTTGCAGGATAAGCTTTTGGAATACCTTAAAGCATGGGACGAGAGAGTTCAGATGCTCAGCGGTAAACATCTTGTTTGGGCCAAATGGCTGTGGCAAAAGTCCACTGAATATGTCACTGTCCGAAGAAATCTTTTCTCTTAGCTTCAAGGCTAGAAGTAACGCTTCAGGATTTCCAACCTCCGTTGCATTTTTGAACCACTCCATCATGCCTGGCACTTCAACAACATGACTAGATAATGCTGCAACAGGTAACTGCAAGTCCAAGAGAAGTATTAGTGCAATTTACAAGAACAAGCTAAACGGCAGTGCAAACGAACATAATTGTGCTCCCATAACCCATGGAACAGAACTGGAGTTAAATTTGTAATACATGACAGAAAAAAGAAAGCTTTTTAATGAGTACTAGCAGCAGGCATGTGCGATGCACAGATTTTTTTCTCAGAGACAAATATAACTATTAACACCTGAATCGGATAGATAAAGCATCAAGATCTACAGAACATTGATAATCTATTTTACAAGATAGAACACAAAGAGTTAGATGTATGAAATTCTCGCACATTACAAATAGAAAACAAGAAGAGGCAGTCAGATGAAATCCATTTTCGTGCACAAATGCTGAAAACAGAAACGTGTACCTTTTCAGCTAAATCCAAAATCAGAGAGACAGCTGGTTCTCTCAAGTACCGTTTCTTAGAAGCAAGAGCGATAACCAAGCTAGTAAATTCTTTAACATAAGGTGTATCGTTATTAAAGATCCATTCTTCAGCTACACGTCCTGATCTTGCAACAGCACCATAAGCAAAGAGTCGACCCAGTAGACAGTCCTTTGCTTCCTAAAAATCCATAGACAAAAAATCTCAAAAAACTTCCTCAAGTGTAGGACAAAATCAACCTGATCAAATTATTGTTCAAAGACAGACACTCATGCCGACAAATTACCTGTCCCTTCATTGATGAATTAACTTCTAGTATATCCGTTATTAACTTCATCAACGCATCCAATTTGATATCAGGAATTGTTTTAAGAACAACAGTCAACCCCAACGCAAAGCCTTGTCTAGCACACTTCATACACAACACAGAACGTCAAACAAGCCACAAGTCAGTAACAACTAACAAGTACCACTAATTGCAACTGAAGTAATTTGCAACAACATCAACTCAGCATGCTTGATAGTTGTAGAAATGAAAGAATAAGAAGTGAATTACATGAAGAGCAATTTAATAACAAATACACTGCCCAACATTATTTTATATATGCTCAAAATATACGAGGTCCCTTATGCCGCAAAATGATAGGTTTTCGGTAAAGCAGCAACCATGGCATGTGGGTATTGATCTAGCAGCAGTTAAGTGCTGGTCAACCTTCAGACCAACCAGGTATGTCAATTTTGACCTGTTTATAATACCTCATAGACATGGTCTATCAGCTGTGTCTGTCAGCTGATACGTGCAATACGCGTCATCAGCTACTAGGGACTGACTATTGGATTCCTGTATACAGGCATTAACTACCTGTTTTTCACACTATATAGCATTGGTCTATTAGTATTCAAATTTTAAACACAGTGCAGTGCAAGGTCTTTGCTCTTTTATGTAGGAGAATAATCACATTCTGTATAGCTAACTTTCAAGAATATGCCATAGAGCCATAAAAATAGTTTGAAAATCAAGGGATTCTACCTACATTAAAAGGTGTTAGACAAGACACCAATGAATACAGGCATAAACTACCTGCCTTTCACACTCATTACATGGTTAGTACTAGAGATTCTTCAGTCAGTCAAACAGATGAAGAAGAAAGCGTATACGATTAGATCTATATATACTATACACAGTATATGCTAAGCTAATATGAAACTGTTTATACATTAATGTGGGATCTGGGCATGGTTTAAAAAAGGCGTTTGTGGGGCGCGCTTTTTTGCGCTTCAGGTCCTAGGCGCTTCTAGAGCGCCGCTTTACGAATTGGTTTAAATTAGAAAAAAAAAAGCTTGCCTTTGAAGCCCAGTAGGGCCTGTTTCACGTTTTCTAACTAAATACTAATAAACCTAATTTATGGGGCATGAAAACATGATGACGATGACTGACTGTCTACATGATGATATGAATGATGCAGACATTCGTGGCTAGTATATTTAAAAGCTCTTAGGTAGAATAGGCAGTATCAGTATGCCATATGCTTAGTTAGTTTAATTGTTCCTTTTATTATGTCTGAACTTCGTAGTTTTCTTTTATTAAGTTAGCCACTTCTTATTTATACATATTATTATATATTTAAAAAGCTCGCTTTCACTTTACGCTTTCGCAG
This sequence comes from Papaver armeniacum, assembly GCA_023531295.1. Lineage (NCBI taxonomy): Eukaryota > Viridiplantae > Streptophyta > Magnoliopsida > Ranunculales > Papaveraceae > Papaver > Papaver armeniacum. Next base: position 106,989 of record JAJJWW010001947.1, on the reverse strand, counting down.
CGCTTTACGCTTTAGTATGAGAGCGCTTCGCCCCACGCTTTCGCTTTTTAAAACCTTGGACCTGGGTTATTGTTTCCAGCAGAAAATGCATAGTTGAACTTTCGCTTTTCACTTGTTAGGCCGTAACTTCTTAGCAAAGACATCAATAAGGAGATGCTAGTATTAAAATAAATAACTGATTACCAGGGTAACTAGAATACTGGTGATATTTGTACAAGGACATTGGACTTGAATTGCATAAAACATGCCAATTAACTTAAAAGATTGTTGTTATCATATATGGTGCAACTGTATTTCCTTAGCATGCCATTAACTAAATTTAGCACAGTGAAAATCATTCATTCATAAACCATTTTGCATACCTCTCTAGAAGAAGAAACTCCACGAATAAGACGACGAATGGCATATCTCAAAGAAGAAGCACAATTATCCAACCCATCTTTCTTTTCAGCTTCTAATTGAGACCCATCACCACCACCATCATCACCCCCCTTCTTCTCCACCAAATTATACTCCTTTTGAACATCTCGTAACTCTGTAACCAATGTTTCAGTTGCTGCCTCTCTAATCGATGAATTAACAGATGCTAAATCATTAAAAACACTAATATGAAACACCGGTTTGGAACTCGATGATGATGAGGCAACGGCCGCATCAGTGTTTGCCTGCACTTTGGGAACTTTGACCTTTTTTTCTTCAGTTTTGTGTCTCTCTTTATCCATTTGTTTTCTTTTCTTTCTTCTTTCCATGGGTTTAACAGATACAGGAGCTGCAGCTGCTGGTGATGGTTCTGCATCATCTTCTTCTTTAGTTTTCGATGATTTCTTTTTGGGTTTTGGAGTAATAGATTTAGGTTCTTCTTGTTCATCACCAGAATCATCATCATCTGAAGTGAGAATTAGATCTTCTGCTTCTTCAATTATTTCATCATCAGAACTTGATTCAGAACTTCTCTTTTTACCACCCATTTTAAGCTCAGAAATCTTCTAATCTGAAAAACAAATAATCGAATTGAAAGAATAAAAATTTATTTCTGAAACCAGCCGAACAATTTAGGGTTTTAGTGTTAAGAGTTATGCCCAATGAAGTGGGCTAGGGTTTATAAGATTTTGATTTTTGTGTTTTTATTTTCCTATGGTGAAATTCCTACTTTAGCCTTTTGGGGACTTCACTGTCTGTATTTTTTTAAACTCCTGAATTACCCTTTGAGGTGCGTTTGGTTTCGGAAGTTAAGAGGGCGTCGAAAATTTTTCTTTGAGCTCAACTTTGAAATGGGTTTATAAGCTCCGCACCAAGTTGAGCGAAGGATTCAGAATGATGGCTAAGCATGTAGTTATAGGGTTTGTCAATGAAAAGCTGGAGGTCAATATGCCTTTCGAAGAAATCCTCCAATAGCTCTAAGAACCTGTATGCTACATTAACTTAATTAGCTAGGGAAAGTGTTCAAGCAAAAGACTGGTTAGCAGTTTACATATGGGCAGGACAACGTCTGCATACTGCAAACTCCAGAGAAACATTACAGGGAAATACAACCAGTTAATTCAACCAAAATTCAAAATGCTGCCCGTTAATGCTGTAATGTTCATCATTTACAGCTCTGAAAAATGTGCCAAACTTGTTGGGCGAAAGCAAAGTGACCAGGGAACAAAATTCAAAATGATTTCTGGAACATAAGGGAAAAGCATAAGTCAATTCAGAAACTAATTTCAAAATGACTTAATGACTTCTGAAAACAAAAATGTACAACTATCATTTTTGTGAAGCAAAAGATCTTCGCTTATGACTTCTGCAAATTATTTTTAAAACTAGTAGTACTTTTTGTTTCAATTGATTTTGCTTGCCTCATCATAGTGGGACTTTTTAAAAATTTAACTGGGAAGGCTCAATTGATGATGCAGCTATCCTAGCTAGAGATAATGACAGTCAAGTACAAGGAGTTGGTACCAAGATTATGCTCAAGCAGCTCAACCTATCTCCCGCCTGTTGGCAGCACAATTCGCCAGGAAAGATGCTTTGAGCTTAATCAGGTTTCTGTGAGGTCGGTTAGAAGCTACGATGGATCATTTTATTTACTTTCTGGACACAACGAACCCCCAAAGAAAATTTGATATGAATACTAAACTTGGATACACAAAGTGCAGTGTACAAATTGAAGGGATGCTCATGTACTTATGCTCCGTTCTTTTTACAAATAGTTAATTGCATTATCATAAATTACATCATGTAAAAAGAGATGGGTTGGCTGATGCTGTACCAACTTGGACTTCCAGAAGTTCCAGACGCCGCTCCAGGGTATCGAGTTTCTCATTCAAGGATGCTAGCTTGCTTTTTGTCGTTGCCTCTGAAATGAAGGAAACCCTAAGGACTCAGTTTTACAAAAAAAAAACAAAGAAAGATAAACACATAGCAGCGGCAGATATATTAGCCATTAAGTAAACTGAAGGTTGCGACAGTCAATGCAAAATTACTCCACATCCAATTACGAACCATTTAAGAACTGAGCAAAAAGAATGAATGGTTAGCCATCAAAAACTTCCCAGAAAGGGCATCTCCAAGTTCAAAGACGAACGAAAAGGTACAGAAAATGAAATTACCTAGTATCGTCTTATAAGTAATACAATTTTCCTCCAAAATCGCATGTCAATTTCTATATGAGCATCTCCAAGTTCTAAGGGAGTTTATCTATTGCACTACTACATGCCTAAATACATATCTCTGTAGTAAGAGTTTGGTCCTTTAAGGTGTTGCATTCAAATCAGTTCTCTTCTTCACAGTTTTCTTAGTTATGCTATTGAATCAAGTTTAGTAAAAGTTGACAACTGATAAGTACACTACATAAATAAGGAGCCAAGTTCAACAATTGGGTTCTTACGTGTTTTCACATATGAGACAAGACATAAATTCTAAAGAAACTTATGCATAATCTACATAATATTACTCATTCACAGATGTTTCTTCCGGTGCGTTCTAGCTTTCTTAAAACTAGACTACTGCTATTCATATTGGGTATCTCAAAATCCTGGATTCACAGCAACTTCCATTGAGCAAAATGCTTTAGGGTTGTTATTCAGCACTAAAACCACGAATATGACAAGTGAAAGAAATATACATATGAAAAAGTGAGGAAGTTTAAAGAATCAAAAACCACAATACTGCTAGGAAATGAAACCAGGTCTAAATTGTTATCAACAAATAGACACTTGAAGAGGTAGCAGTTAGCATTTGTAAGTGAAAGAAACATTTCAAGCCGAAACAACAAATTATCAATAACAATTCGGAGCACCCATCTTTTTACTCTGACCAATTATGTGCTCGCTATGGTATTGTGATTCTTTGCACACAAATCCCATTCCCCTTATGTCATTCATATTCTCAAATTCTGGAACTGTCCTAAATTGGGTCTCTAATCCTAAGATTAGACCAATCCACCTCCCTAAATCCCTCCTATAGCACAAAATCCTCATAATGAAGTAATGACATTTTAATATTCTGGAATGGTGCTTTTCTAAGGGAGTTTGTATATTGCATTACCAAATGCCTATATCTATGTAATAAGTCTTTGGTCTTTTGTGGTGTTGCATTAAATTCCGTCCCCTTCTTCACAGTTTTCTTGGTTATGGCATAGAATGAAGTTTAATACAAGCTGACAACTGATAAGCACACTCGACGCATAAGGAGCCAATACATGGGACTTAATGTACATATTATCATGATCTCTATGCATCCTAGCTGCTAAAAGTAAAATAAAGCATAGCTGCTACCTTCACCAAGTTCTGCAGTTGGGTTTTTACGTGTTTTTACACATGAGACGAGACATACATTATTTAGAAACTTATATAATATATATTACTTACACATTATTTTGCATAATATTACTCATTTACAGAATTTTTTTGGGTCTTTTGCCATTGGTTTCTCGCTTCCTTACAGTTAGACTACTGCTATTCATATTGGGTATCTCAAAATTCTTGATTCACAGCAACTTCCAAAGACCAAAATGCTTTTAAGGTTGTTATTCAGCACTAGAACTATGAAAGGCGAGGAAGTTCAAAGAAACAAAAAAGTAAAAAAAAAAAAAATCTAGGAAATGAAACCAGGTCTGTATTATACTGTTATCAACAACAGACAATCGAATCGCTACTAGTTAGCATTTGTAAGTGAAAGAAACATTTTAAATTGAAACAAGAGATTTTAAATAACGATTTGGTGAACCCAAAGTGTTACCCTGATCCATTACGCACTCACTATGGTACAATGATTCTTTGCACACAAATCCTGTTCCACTTAGGTCATTCATATTTTCAAATTTTCTAACTCTCTAAAAATTAAAATCATTCCTTCTTGAGGGAATGTAATTCTGCCTTAGACATTCAAACTTAAAGTGGCTGATAGCTCCAGCTATCTTGTAACAACCCTAGTTTTACAATAGGTTCTCCAATCGGTTCTGTAACTATAACCCTAAGATTAGACCAAATTACCTCCCTAAACCACTCCTATAACACAAAATCCTCCCGGTGAAGTAATGACATTATAATACTCTTTACACTAGAATCCCTAAAGAACAAAACATGGAGCAAACAAACTGAGCCTCCTCAAATTTGACTCTAAATCAGGCCTAGTATCAACACCTACTTCCCTTGATCTATATATGGAGATGAAAAAATGAAAAAAAAGTGAATGAAAAAATGAAAAAAAAAGTGAAAGAAAAGAAGTGGAATACCAAAATTAATGAGGAAATCGAAGAGACGACGAACATTGCGTGAGATAGTGGAAATGAATTCACGATTCTCAGTTAAGTATGACATTTTAGAACCACTACAAGAGGTTGTCTAATCAGTACTCTAATACTAAATCCCTCGTGTAGCACAAAATCTTCTTCGTGAAGTATGACATTTTAATACTCGGGAATGGTGCTTTTCTAAGGGAACTTATCTATTGCATTATCAAATGCCTATATCTCTGTAATAAGAGTTTGTTTTTTGTGGTATTGCATTCAAATCCGTCCACCTCTTCACAGTTTTCTTGGTTTTAGACAAGCTGACAACTGATAAGTACACTCGACGCATAAGGAGCCAATACATGGGACTTTATCTGAGTATTATCAAGATCTCTATGCATCCTAGCTGCTAAAATTAAAATAAGGCATCGTTGCGACCTTCACCAAGTTCAGCAATTGGGTTCTTACAGTGTTTTTACATATGAGACGAGACATACAATATACAAAAACTTATACATATTTTACATAATATATACTCATTTACAGAATTTCTTTTCAGGTCTTTCGTTGTTGCTTTCTAGCTTCCTTACAGTTAGACTACTGCTATTCATATGGGCTATCTCAAAATCCTTGATTCACAGCAACTTCCTATGACCAAAATGCTTTTAACTTTTAAGGTTGTTACTCAGCACTAGAACTATGAAAGGTGAGGAAGTTTAAAGAAACAAAATAACTCAAATAGTAATAGGAAATGAAACTAGGTCTAAACAGATATGAACAGTGAAACCAGGTCTAAACTGATATGAACAACAGGCACTCGAATCCCTACTAGTTAGCATCTGTAAGTGAAAGAAACATTTCAAATTGAACCAAGAAATTGATAAATAACTATTTGGTTCCTGTGTCCAAAATGCTTTTAAGGTTATTCAGCACTAGGTCTATGAAAAAACAAAAAACTCGAATACTAATAGGAAGTGAAACCAGGTCTAAACTTGAACCAAGAAATTATCAATAACAATTCGGCGCAGCCATCTTGTTACCCTAATTCATTACGTGCTTACTACGATACTATGATTCTTTGCACAAAAATCCAGTTCAATTGTGTCGTTCATATTGTCGAACTGTCTAAAAATTAAAATCATCCCTTAGCTTGAGGGAATGTAATTCTGCCTTGGACATTCAAACTTGAGGTGGCTAAAATTAGCTCTATAGATGTGGTTATCGTGACAACGAAATTCTGCATTAGACATTCAAACTTGAGGTGGCTAATAAGCTCTACATATGTGGTTATCTTGTAATGAAACTAGTTGACAGTTTAGAGCCACTACTCTAATCCTAAAGATAAGACCAGTCCACCTCCCTGACAAAATCCCCACAGTGAATTTTAACCAAAATCCCTAAATAACAAACCCTCAAATTTGATCCAAAATCCGGACTAGTTTCAACATTCCTAATCTTGGCATTACAATGCTTCTCTTTCCACATTCTTTTTCCCTAGATCTATATATCAAAGAATGGAAATGATAAAATGAAAAAGAAAGAAAAAGGAGTACCAAAATTGATGAGGAAATCGAAGAGACGGCGAACATTGATTGAGATATTGGAAATGAATTCACGATTCTCCCAGTCTGCTTGTACTGCAATTCCAACGTTTACTGCGTTTGTAATCCCAACTCCTCCACCTCTCGACATCTCTATTGAATTCTCAATTCGTTTTCTAGAAAGAAAAAGGCTTATTACACATATAGTGTTGGAATATGTCGATTGATTGATTGTAGATCTGGTTTGTTTATCAGAATTTGATGACAAGACCTATCTTTCTTTCAGAGTGAAATAGAAGCTGAGGAGGTTTTTGTTTGGAACTGTTAATGAAACTCACTCAGGACTCAGGAGAGTCAAAATGATAGGTTATATGCTTGCGACTAAGACGAAAAAGAAAATTCCATTGACCTGTAGGCTGTAGCCCGGTATGAACGTCTAAGTAAGAGAGCCCATGGGTGCCAGAAGTCCACACAGGGCTTCCTTTCTATGCACGTTCACTATAGATAACCCTAATTTCGTAGAATCTTCTCAACGCATTGAAATTAGGCAAGATTTCCTTGCTATTCACGTTTGCTTGGTACTACAATTACGGAACAAGTTTCTGTATCGAGAAAAAAATCTGTCCTCCTCCTCTTCTCACAGTTGAGAAGAAAACCCAAGTTATTTTTCTCTCATCTTACTTTGTCAACCCATGGAAGATCTCCAAGAAAGTAAAACGAATGCTGCTGCACCTAAACTTCCAATTCCCGGCCGTAGAAACATTTTGATTACAAGTGCGTTGCCATATGTGAATAACGTTCCGCATCTGGGGAACATCATCGGATGTGTTTTGAGTGCGGATGTGTTTGCTCGTTACTGCCGTCTCCGTGGTCATAATGCGATTTATGTGTGCGGTACTGATGAATATGGAACAGCTACAGAGACGAAAGCCATGGAGGAAGGTTGTACCCCGCAGGAGATTTGCGATAAGTACCATGCAATTCATAGAGATGTTTATGAGTGGTTTGATATAAGTTTCGATGAGTTTGGGCGGACTTCTACTCCGCAACAGACTCAAATCTGCCAAGCAATTTTCAACAAACTCATGGAGAGGAAACGGTTATTAAAAGACTCAATAGATCAGTTTTACTGCGAAAAGTGTGAGCGTTTCTTAGCTGATCGGCTGGTGGAAGGCACCTGTCCTAGACCCGAATGTCAATATGATTCCGCACGAGGTGATCAGTGTGAAAAATGTGGGAATCTATTGAATTCGACAGAGCTAAAGGATCCTAAGTGCAAGGTATGCAGAAATACTCCGCCAATTCGCAAGACAGACCACTTGTTTCTAGACATTCCGTCTCTGGAGGAGGAGCTGGTTAAGTACATCGACACTACGTCTGTGGCTGGATCCTGGAGCCAGAATGCAATTCAAGCTACAAAAGCATGGCTAAAAGAGGGACTGAAACCAAGGTGTATCACCAGAGATCTTAAGTGGGGGGTTCCTGTTCCGGATGAGAAATACAAGGACAAGGTTTTCTATGTTTGGTTTGACGCGCCTATCGGGTACATTTCGATAACATCGTGCTACACTTCTGATTGGGAGCAGTGGTGGAAGAATTCGGAAAATGTAGAGCTTTATCAATTTATGGGGAAGGACAATGTGCCATTTCATACGATAATGTTTCCCTCATGTCTTATCGGAACTGGCGAGAACTGGACGAAAATGAAGACTGTTAGTGTTACAGAATATTTGAATTATGAAGCAGGGAAGTTCTCCAAGAGTAAAGGTATCGGTGTATTTGGTAATGATGCGAAAGATACAGGGATTCCTTCAGAAGTGTGGAGATACTATTTGTTGACGAATAGGCCGGAAGTGTCAGACACTGAATTTACATGGACGGATTTGCAAGCAAAACTCAAAAGCGAATTGCTCGCCAACTTGGGAAATTTTATTAATCGTGTCTTGAGCTTCATTGCCAAACCTTCAGGTATAGGTTATGGTTCTATTGTACCTGATGCTCCAGATGCAGAATCACACTCCCTGACGAAGGCGTTCGCAGAGAAAGTTGGAAACTATGTGGAGCAATATGTTGAAGCTATGGAGAAGGTTAAACTTAAGCAAGGCCTGAAGACTGCAATGAGCATTTCAAGCGAAGGAAATTGCTATCTGCAAGCTAGCCAGTTCTGGAAACTGTACAAGGAAGATCCAGCCTCGTGTGCCGTTGTTATGAGAACTTCTGTTGGGTTAGTCTATATTCTAGCAACTCTTTTGGAACCATTTATGCCATCCATTTCTGTTGAGGTAGTGAAACAGCTCAATTTGCCTGGTGAAATACCACTCTCACTTAGCGATGAAAACGGAGATATAGATAGGACAAGAAGACCCTGGGAGATTGTACCGTCTGGGCACAAAATTGGGATACCTAAGCCACTTTTTAAAGAACTGAAAGATGAAGAAGTGAAGTTTTTCAGGGAGAAGTTTGCTGGAAGTCAAGCTGACAGAAAGATTAAGGCTGATGAAGCTGATGAAAAGAAAGTGGCCGACCAGCTGAAGAAAATGAAGCTCTCTGATGCAAAGAAACAAAAGGCATCAAAATCTGCAGGTCAAGGGAAATTTGGTGAAGCCACCATATTATAGATTGCATTATCCTTTTTATTTTAGAAATAAGGTATGTCTCATATTTTACCACAGTGGGTGTCGAACTACTGTTTTGAAAATGTTAATGGAATTTGTACTACCTATGCTAATGCCTCCCGTTTGTCTTCCGTGATATTTTTTACTCCATTTAAAGATAGCAATAAGTTAATTTAGACCATTCATTTTTCTGGTTAGTCATACTGGAGGCATATATTGTAGTTAGACTTCACTTATAAACAGGCTAGCAGCGATAAGAAGACTTGATTTTGTTTGCCGGACCCTTTAAGAAGGAATGCAGTGAGCAGATTGTTCAATTTTCTCTGCAACCTGTTTCTGTCAAGTCTTGGTAAATATTTTAATTTCTTGTCAGAACTACTTAGTTTCAAGTTCAGTCACTTTTAATTTGCGAGCCAGGTTGCTTCATTGATCCTGTTACTGTCAATTTTTGAACCACCTTATGTTTGGTTAAGCATCTCTCTTTTATGATACCAGAAACGACAATATGTATGGGGCTCATGCCACCGAACTTCTTTTTCAGATTAGAAATCAAAGTGTCTAAAATGCAGACTTAACAGAACTTTATTTATACAGTAATATTTTACTGCGAGAGATGGTTCGAGTGGACCGTAACTCCATTACAAATACAAAGCAAAACAATACTTGAGTAAAGCGTGTATCTAGAGAAATAGAGTTGCAGAGATATCAGATACTCTCTTCTCCTTTTATTTTCCAGCAAAGTGTCTCCAGCTTTAGTTGATCCTGCAAGTGTACAGAGTGTTTAGTTTTAGTATGTGCAGGGAAAATCCTTGGAATCTATTTAATTCACCCGAGTAACCTGATATTGTAAAATTCTGGAGATTGTGTGTAAGATATATACAGGTTTAGATAAGTTAATTAGCTGAGATTATGATTGATAACTTACGTGCTGCAGTCGATGTTTTTGGAGATGGGGTAAGAGAGAGGAACACCACACTTGGCAGGGAGTCCACTGGCTGCATCTTCTTTTATGTTCTGGTACTTATTAGCCGCATCTTTAACACAGCCGCACGCTTGGCGTCTGTCTTCGGTGGTAGTTGCCATTGCTTTGATTTGCTTAACTCCATCACAACATGCTTGAACAGGCACAGCTGCAGTGCCGACCAAGTATGGCATGCATTGCACAAGGCACTTGTCAACATCGGTACAGGTAAAGGCTGCTTGGGTTGGTTCAACCATCATTTGAGCCATGGCTACAACAACAATAACACAGAAAAACACCTTCATCATCTTTCTTTTATGTGAATTTACTGAAGTGTAGTATATATGTGTTTGAGTGTATATATCGCTCAGTAGTTGATTTTGCTGTGCTTAATGGAGAAGAGCTATGGGGTTTATATAGTGACCACAACGATGAACATGCAATATCTTTTTGAACCAATTTAAGGTAGCTTTAGTGTGATCAGTTACACTCTTTTGGCTTCTAATGTAGCTTCTTAAGTTGTCATTTAGTTTCTTGATATGCCAAATAGGATAGAGTTTGTTATTCTTGTTACGCTTTTATATTTCAGGCATTTGCAGGAATCTGTATTTGCCTCTACATTTGTATGACCCTGGATTTTATTTTTGTTTCGTATATTGTTACAGGTGGAGCAAATAATGTTAGGCATTATTCCCACAGCACATATATCACCATGAGAGGTTCACTACACCAGGCACTCGCGAAATGCATTAAGCAAAATGGTTTTCCTTGTATCGATACAAAAAAAAATGGTTTTCCTTGTTCATTTGGAAGAATTAAAATTTGAGTGTGCAAAAAGCATTGGACGTTTGATGGCCACAATTATTATGGACTATGAAATTAGTAATTGCTTACATTTTCTCACCTAATGGTGGGTACTGGGTAGTATATGAACATCTAGTTTCTGCATCAAACTCTTTATAACACATCCAATTTTCTCAAGGAAATGGGATGAAGAAGGATTTTAAAGGAGAAAAAAGGGGACGCCTAGTTTTGTAAGTCTGTGATTCTCAAATGTTACTGTGCACATTTGCAATTTTTATTTTCCAATAACTGATTCATTTTACCGGTGTTAGTCTGGCGCTCTGTTAGCAGTCAGTTACTGCTCTCGCATATAACTGCTCTGGTATAACTTGGTTTCAAGTCCAAACTCATTTTATTTAAAGTAGTCTCCCATTCTCTCAACAGTACACTAAAATCAGAAGCCAAATGGATACAGAAAACTCTGATGATACATACTCGTCGTTAATAGAGAAAATGTGCACCATTGAAAAGATGTATCAAATCCCAACAGTAAGTATAGATTTCCTGGAACAAACAGACACTTGAGGAGCAATATTTTAAACCTCAGAAAATATGTCTAAAATGTGGGGAAATGAAGAAAGCCAGGAGGAAGGTGGTGAATGCATTTGATGCAGTACGAAGGTTCGCATATTTTGGGAAGCATCCTCAACAACCTTCATCAACTCAATTGGTTTCTGACTCGGTGAAGGATGGGCATTCTGGGGTCCAACAAAAGAGTGTAGCCATTGGTCAGGAAACAGCAACGGCATAACCAGAGTGGGAAGACATTCAATGTGCACAACAGAGTTTTGAGTCCGAACAATTAGAAAGATCAATCAGACTCAGTGCAGAACATCTCAACCCCACCTTTACTGTTGGCAGGGAAGGGGCGATATGGCTGTTGGAAACATGTTCCACCATCATCCCGTGATGTTTCAACATCCAAGTATCCCAAGTCTAAGAGGTAAAAACATAATACAGTAGTAAGAAGAAGAAACTTTTGTAAGTAAATATACAGGACAAAAACCTGTGTTCTGTATTTGAATATACAATGTTACTGTTAAACATTCATTGGCTTCTTTTTTCCTATTAGAATTTCTTTTGTAAATACACCATTTCTGGTGAGTATTTAATACCATTCGAGATAATTGATTTCTGATCGGATCTCCTGGGTTTTTATTCTTTCTACTAGTAAGGAAACATGTGTGATGTACATGCTTGAATTTTACTCATCCAACAATATTAAATTTGAAAGTCATGAAATTTTTTTCCCAAAACAAAAATTTATTATTCTTATTTGTACTCGTTAGGTAGATAATTGAAAGAACTTTTCAAATATATAAATTTTACAAAAATCCGATGTATATTTTGAAAGATATTAATGGTGGGTTTGGATGTAGAATTTTAAAGGTGGAATTCATGGATCCAAGGGATTTGGTAGAATTACGTTTTCCTCTGTATGTTTGGTTGCCCGAATCCTTGGAATCACGTTTCCTACGGGATTCAGTTTTCCAGCAAATCCTCCATATGGAGTCCAACCCCTCCCCCCTAAGATTTCTTTGAAACTTATCGAGGATTTATGGACCCACTTTTTTTAGACTCTAAATCCCATATATATGCATTTTTAAGATTCGAGGTAATGCCAAACAGTGATAAAGACTTTAATACAATAAACTCTATAAATCCTAAGGATTTATATTGGGTTACAAACACACAAGGAATTTACATGATTCCCAGAATTTATAATCCCATAGGATTATAAATTCCTGGAAACGGTGAATTCCGCAAACAAACACATCATAAGTTTTTAAAATTTTTGATAGATTTTTAAAACAATTGTATTTATATAAATATGTAAAAAATGGGGATAACTAAGTAATTTAGGGGGTTTCCTACAAAAAAAAAAAACTCTTTTCTTTATATTAGTATAAAGATAAAGATAAGATAAGATGGTCCATCATATATTGTTTACTATCCTTCTCAGCTGGTGACTCAGGCAAAGGTTACATACACATTTCTGTTTTAGATCAGTGTGACTATCTGTAATTACGTAAGCAACATATCAAAAATCACTTGGAAATAACCGAATAGGTAATTTGAAATTTTATAATCACCTTTGGTAACACCAATTCTCCATGACCTGAGAAGGCAATTCCCATTCTATCCCCTGAACACCAGATACCAGACCCTCGTCTTCCTTAGTGAGCATATGTTGGAGAGCATGACCAAACTCATGACAAACAGTCTCAACCTGCATTTACAGTGTGTTTATAACATTCAGCAAGACCTCTTAGAAAACCAAGTAAGAAAATATGTGGTTACACTTACATATCCTCATTAAGATAAACAGAAAAAATCTGGACATTCGTTTCAGTAATGCAATTCATCCACTGAATTTCAGATACCATAGTCAGTCCAGTACCTGAATTATCAATATATGTAGTAAATTAAGGTTCACGTAATCTATGATGGTCTTTGATTCCACGTTATATGGAAGGAACTTCGAGGCATTGTGTTTGTACAACCCTCCAAGCCTCAGATGTCTGTGTGTTAGAATTGGCAGTAATTTCATCAATCCTGATAACTATCCATGTTAGAATCTGACATAATTGTCCCAGGCCTAAAAACAACAGTCGCATATCATTTAAACGTGAACTATAGATGGTATTACAGCCTACAGGAACCAAACTAGTAAGCATACGAAAAGCCAAAACAAGTGCAAAAACATTACCGGGGCTAAGCCATCAGCTGCCTCAACATCAATTTCAAACAGTGTCTTTGCAAGACTGAATATTCACATACACCAGAGTAAAGCTGAAGCATAGATTTTTGTTGGGAAAATGATTGTAAACAAAAAGTTTCTGACACAATTCCGACTCTCGCGTATGATTCTGATCTACAAAATACTTTCAAAGAAAGGCAATTTTAAGACATGGAACCGATAACAATTTTAATGATCTTATAGGTATTAGCAGAACCTTTTCATTGTCCAATCCAGCATCCTCAAATGCTGAAAAGGCATCAGCTGATAACACCTCCGCCCACTGCTAAATTTTATTACGTCAAGATAGTTTAACCAAGTTATACAAGGGGTAGAAATCATATAATTTAACGCTTTAGATAGAAATAAAATTAACAACTTCTTAATTCAGCCAAAAGATCTGCACATTTAGTTATCTACCATGTAACATTAACAACAACAAAATTTACCTTGTAACTGTAGTATCCTGCTGCATATCCACCTGCCATGTCCAAAAACAAATATTAACACAAATGGATGTAGACAAAGAAATCTAGCAACTAAGGAATAACCGCAAATAAGCTAAATTCCGAACCTGCAAATATGAGAGCAAAACCGCAAAGGAACCTATCCTCTGGCAGTGGTGCAATAACTTGGCTTTTCTTGCCCACTCTTCGATCAATATCAAAGATAGGTTCTGACCCACCAGGAATGTAACTTCCATGAAGCTAAAAATCTGTACTGGCAAATCTTATCTGCAAAACATTTAAAAAATATGAAAAGAATTACATGTCTCTCCATCTTCTTGGCAAAGATATTAACCAACCGTCATGAGCCTTGGTCATATTACTCATTTACAGATGTTTCTCCGGGTGCTTTCTAGCTTTTTAACAATTAGACTACTGCTACTCATATAGGTTGTCTCAAAATCCTTCATTCACAGAAAGTTCGTTTGAGCAAAATGCTTTACGGTTGTTATTCAGCACTAAAACCATGAGTATGACAAGTGAAAGAAAAATAAAAACATATGAAAGGCGATGAAGTTAAAAGTAACAAAAAAAAAACTCCAATGATTTTAGGAAATGAAACCGGGTCTAAACTGTTATCAACAACAGACACTCTATTGAGAGATATGTATATATATATTGTATTTTGTATATATAGTTAGAATATATTTTAGTTAGGAAAGATTTTATTTTGGGAGTAAATCTGTTTCTCCCTATTTAGTCACAAAGAACCGAATGGTATTCTCAAGCTTTTCAATAATAAGAAAACTTCCATTATTCTCTACCTTGTCTTTTCATGGCATCTGAGCCAGAATCGAAATAACCTAAATAATTGAAAATAAGAAGGTAATCTTTCTTTTAGCGTCATGGCTTGGGAAGAATCTACTTTTAATGTTAAACCTAAATTTGATTCAATTTTACGGGAGAAATCATCATACCCGTATGATTTGAAGGATGTAAGTAATCCAGTGAAATTGAATGGTGATAATTATGAACAAGATGGACAAGTTGTTGTTAATACAACACTTATGAATATTGATGCGAATTCAAATGGAAGATGTCTTTCGTCACAAGATCGATTACCACTTGCTAATACTATCAATGATGCACAGTGGGAAGCAATTGTGAATATACTTAATTTTTCGAATAAGGATGGTTCGAAGAAAAATATTTCCGTGTAAGTGGATACTTGATACCAGAGCTTCAAGGCATATGACAGAAGGAAAGAGTTTTTGTGTACAACATATCAAATAGGATCTTGTTCCTAAAAACTTCCGAACCCGCACATACACAATTGCTCCATGTGAAGGCACTGTGGTGTTTGGAGACGATATGAGATTATATCGTGTTTTATATGTTCCCGATCTTCACCGTAACTTGATTTCGTTAGCATGTTTGATTAAGGATTTGAAATGTATTGTCACTTTGATCGATAAGTTGTGTGTGATACAGGACCGCACTACGAAGACATTGATTGGTGTTGGAGAGGAACGAGATGGGGTCTATATCTTCCACAATGGAGCGCAGATTATGGCAAATCGAGTTACCACTGGTGAAGATTATTACTTATGGCATAGGCGTTTAGGCCATCCTTCTAATAAGATTATTTCTTTGCTTCCTAGTATGAATAAGGTTGATTGTCAGAAGTTTCTCAATGAACCATGTGATACTTGTTTTAAAGCTAAACAAACTCGTGCTAGTTTCCTATTAGTGAGAATAAAGCTAAAGACATCTTTAGTTTAGTTCATTGTGACGTATGGGGTCCGTATCGTACTTCATCTTCTTGTGGTGCACACTATTTTCTTACTATAGTTGATGATTACTCTCGTTGTGTCCAGGTATATTTAATGGCACATAAACCGAGGTGGTGCGAAATTTTCGGAATTTTTGTGCTATAGCTAAGACACAATTTGATAGACAAGTTAAAAGCGAGGTTCGCAGCGATAATGGTACGGAATTTCGTCCTTTGATTCCATTTTTTCCTCGAACAAGGAATAGAATTTCAAACTTCATGTGTGGATACACCACAGCAAAATGGGCGAGTTGAACGCAAACATCGTCATATATTGAATGTAGCACGAGCTTTGCGATTTCAAGCAAATTTACCTCTTCGATTTTGGGGTGAATGCATTCTAAGTGCGGCTATATTATTAATCGGACGCCTACCACCTTGCTTAATGGTAAAACTCCATATGAATTGTTACATAGAAAGCCTCCTATTTATTCTATTATGCGAGTATTTGGATGTTTGTGCTATGCAGTGTTGTCCCCCGTGATCGAAACAAGTTTAATCCACGGAGTAGACGTTGTATATTTGTTGGTTATCCCTATGGAAAAAGGGTTGGCAATTGTTTGATTTGGAAACGAAACAATTTTTTGTGTCTCGTGATGTAGTTTTCTTTGAAAACAAATTTCCCTATACAAATGTTTCGGTAGATGGTAATAACAAAGATTGCCAAGATGAGTTGGATGACTTAATCTCTACAAGGCAGACAGACTTATCTTCTCGACATATCTACTGTGAATTTGGGGGATAGGGGGAGCACCAACTACGGTGCTAATATGCAGAAAGTGCCCGGTGTCTGTTCAGGCGGTACAGGCGTGACAGGAGCTTCACAAATTGTGAGTACGTCACCGAACGTGACAAGCAAGTCATGTGAAAATTCAGAGACTTTTGTCTCATCTGAAGTAAGTAAACAAAGCATGCCATGTGATAATTCAGAGACTTTTGTCTCATCTGGAGTAAGTAAGCAATACGTGGGGACAAGTGAAATTTTAGAACCTAGAATTTGTACGCAGAATGCGGCGACGGTAACATTTCTGAACATGGTGACTGGTCTGGGAGTGTGTATACAGACTGCGTCAAAGTTGTGACTCACCCGGTAGTACTGGATTGCCCGACAACATTTCTCGAGAAGGATTTTCGGAGTTTTATCATCGGCTACGAAAGTCATGTTCCTATCAGTGACATTTCTGATACGACGGTTAGACGCAGTGCTCGTCCACGGGTTCCTAATACTAGGTTAAAAGATTATGTGTGTAATACTATCGAAGCAATAGACCCCAGCTCCTCCATTCCTCACTCGTCAACGTCTTCAGGTACGCCTTATCCTATAACTAATTATGTGTCTTGTGCAAATTTTTCTGCTAATCATACTCGTTTTTTTGGCGGCGATTACTACTCTTAAAGAACCTACAAGTTATGCTGAAGCTGTTCGTCTTCCCGTTTGGCGTGTAGCTATGTCTGAGGAAATTAGTGCTCTTGATAAAAATGGCACGTTATCTCTTACGGATCTTCCTCCGGGGAAGAAGGCTATTGGTTGTAAATGGGTTTATAAAATTAAATATAATTCTGATGGTACTGTCGAGCGGTATAAAGCTCGTTTGGTTGTCCTCGGTAATAGACAAGTGGAAGGTGTGGATTATCATGAAACATTTGCTCCCGTAGCTAAAATGGTTTCAGTTAGAACATTTTTAGCAGTCATGATCCTTCGTGATTGGGAGTTACATCAAATGGATGTTCACAATGCTTTTCTACATGGGGATCTTGATGAGGAAGTATATATGCAACTTCCTCCAGGATATTCGACTAATTCTCCTGGTAAAGTGTGTCGCCTCCATAAATCTTTATATGGTCTTCGTCAAGCTCCTCGTAATTGGTTTGCTAAGCTTGCGTGCTCTTAAGGCTTTTGGATTTGTACAATCTTATGCCGATTATTCTTTATTTACTCGCGACGAGGTGAGAATTCTATTAATGTACTTGTCTATGTCGATGATTTGATTATTGTTGGGAACAATTCAATAAGGACATCGTTTTTAAATCATATTTAAGCAGTTGTTTTCATATGAAAGATTTGGGCAATCTCAAATATTTTCTTGGTATTGAAATGTCTCGAGGAACTGATGGTCTTTTTTTATCTCAACGGAAATACACCTTGGACATTTTGTCTGAGACCGGACTTCTTGAGCGAAATCTGCTTCTTCACCCATTGAGCAACATCATCGTTTAGCTCTAGATGATGGACCACCGTATTCTCGATTCATCCCGATCGTTTCTTATTGGACGTTTGATTTATTTGACCATTACTCGTCCCGAATTATGTTACGCGGTGCATGTATTGGCTCAATTTATGCGGTCTCCTCGGGTATCTCATTGGGAAGCTGCTCTCCGAGTTCTTCGTTATTTGAAGGGACATCCGGGTCAAGGGATTATTTTACGTAAGGATAGTGCTCTTCAGCTTACTGCTTATTGTGATTCTGATTGGGCCTCCTGCCCTCTTAGTCGTCGTTAAACTATCGGGTTACTTCATTTTTTTCGGAGGTTCACCTATATCTTGGAAGACAAAGAAGCAACATACTTTGTGTCTCGTTCTTCTCGCGGAGGCCGAGTACCGATTCCATGGCTTATACTTGTAGTGAGCTCACGTGGCTAAAGGCATTATTGAAATCTCTAGGTGTGTTTCACTCTCATCCTATGCGCTTTATTGTGATAGTCAATCCGCACTTCATATTGCTTTGCTAATCCAGTTTTTCATGAACGCACCAAACATATTGAGATTGATTGTCATTATGTCCGCGATCAAATTCAATCTCGGTGCTATTATTACTTCTCATGTTCGCACAACCGTTCGGCTTGCGTATACATTTTCACCAAAGCTCTTGGACGTCCTCGCTTTGAATGGCCAGCTTCGCAAGTTGGGCATTCGTGATCTCCATGCTCCAACTTGAGGGGAGTATTGAGAGATATGTATATATATATTGTATTTTGTATATATAGTTAGAATATATTTTAGTTAGGAAAGATTTTATTTTGGGAGTAAATCTGTTTCTCCCTATTTAGTCACAAAGAACCGAATGGTATTCTCAAGCTTTTCAATAATAAGAAAACTTCCATTATTCTCTACCTTGTCTTTTCACACTCGAATCACTACTGGTTCGCATTCGTAAGTGAAAGAAACATTTCAAGCTGAAACAAGAAATTATCAATGACAATTCGGTGCACCCATCTTGTTACCCCCGATCCATTACGTGCTCACTACAATACTACTCCCTCCGTTACTTTTTAATAGGTCAGTTTTGGTTTTTGAGAAAATTAAGGAAATTAAGAAAACTAATCACTGAAAGTGGTCCTCATGACACTTGTCAATAAAAAAAAGTGAATTGAAATGGTCCCCATGACACTTGTCATTAAAAGAAGTAAAGTGAAATGGTCCCCACGACACTTGTCAATCAAAAGAAGTTAAGAGAAAAAAGTCCTAAAAACTAAAAGTAACATTTGACTTTCCCATTAGAACCAAATTTTATTTTTTCAGAACATTTATTTATAGAAACCAAATTTTTATTAAAAAGTAACGGAGGGAGTATGATTCTTTGCACAAAAATCCAGTTCAATTTGTGTCGGACTGTCTAAAAATGAAAATCATTCCTTAGCTTGAGGGAATGTAATTCTGCCTTGGAGATTCAAACTTGAGGAGGCTAAAATAAGCTCTATAGACGTGGTTATTGTAACAACGTAATTCTGCATTAGACATTCAAACTTGAGGTGGCTAATTAGCTGTACATATGTGGTTATCTTGTAATGAAATCTGGTGAAGCCACCATATTATAGAGCGCATTGTCGTTTTTAGATATGTAGATGAGATATGTCTTCATAATTTTGCGAACCAGTTGCTGCAGCATTGGCATCCCAGCTCAATGCAACATCATCCTGGTACTGTCAATTTGCGAGCCACCTTATGTTTGGTTAAACATCTCTCTTGTATGATACCAGAAACAACAATATGTATATATGGCTACCTTAATGCACTTCTTTTTCAGATTAGAAATCAAAGTGTCTGCAATGCAGACTTAACGGACCTTTTTATTTATAATATTATACTGTTGGAAAGGGTTCGAGTGGACAGTAACTCCATTACAAAGCAATTCCATATAGGGAAACCAAAACCATAATTAAATGAAACTGGCTAATTAAGCATATATCTAGAGATAAAGAGTTGCAGGCAGGGACATCAGATACTCTCTTCTCCTTTTATTTTCCAGCAAAGTGTCTCCAACTTTAGTTGATCCTGCAAGTGCGTGGAGTGAAAAAGATTAGGGAAAATCCTTGGAATCTATTTAATTCACGATAGGTTAAGTTAGCTGAGATTATGATGGATAACTTACGTGCTGCAGTCGATGTTTTTGGAGATGGGGTAAGAGAGAGGAACACCACACTTGGCAGGGAGTCCACTGGCTGCATCTTCTTTTATGTTCTGGTACTTATTAGCGGCGTCTTTAACACAGCCGCATGCTTGGCGTTTGTCTTCGATGGTAGTTGCCATTGCTTTGATTTGCTTAACTCCATCACAACATGCTTGAACAGGCACAGCTGCAGTGCCGACCAAGTATGGCATGCATTGCACAAGGCACTTGTCAACATCGGTACAGGTAAAGGCTGCTTGGGTTGGTTCAACCATCACATGAGCCATAGCTAGAACAGCAACAACACAGAAAAACACCTTCATCATCTTTCTTTTACGAGAACTTACTTGAGTAGTATATATGTGTTTGAGTATATATAGCTCACTAGTTGATTTTGCTGTGCTTAATGGAGAAGAGCTATGGGGTTTATATAGTGACCACACCGATGAACATGCATTATCTTTTCGAACCAATTTAAGGTAGCTTTGGTCTGATCAGTTACACTCTTTTGGCTTCTAATGCAGCTTCTTAAGTTGTCATTTAGTTTCTTGATATGCCAAATAGGATAGAGTTTGTTATTCTTGTTACGCCTCTCCATTATTGAGATACCTGGCTTGCTTTTATTGCAGATATTTGCAGAAATCTGTATATGCCTTTACATTTGTATCAAAGGTCTGCTTTTAGCATCAGAGGTTGAATGTTTTTTTGTTAACCCTGGACCAGAGTAAAAAAATATATTCCCCCATCATATGTAGACAGATTAACTGTTTCTTTCTTGCCTTTTGATTCAAGGATAGACACATTTTAATTCTTCATTGTATATTCATTTAGAGTTTGGTGATTCAAACTTTTGATTTTTCAATGTTGTGATGCTGAGATTTTTTTACTTTACCCTTGCGATGTTCATTGGGTCTCCCGAAATATTTTTACTTCTTATTACCGCAAGCATTATTCGAATAAACAGAATAGACGGGTTTCATACAAGCGTTTTTGCAACTTCGCTGCTCAACTCATTTGCCACTCGAGTCTAGCTCTTGCAAAGTTCAATGATGCTGATTGTTGAGAATGGGATCTCTAAAAGGTTCTTCTACTTTTGGTTTTTTGCCTGAGTATGGCCGCAGTATTCATCTTGCAGGCAATTCATTTGAAGTATTTTCACCCACATAGCTATCTTTCAGAATTTGCTTTGCAGGGTCTGCACATGCTTTATATGCGCATGTACTGGAATCATTAATTGGTCGAAGATTTCCGGTTACAACATTTCGGGTGTCAAATAATGGAAATTTTATCTCTGATCCAGTAACTATATTTGCGGTTACTCCGACGATAACTGATTTATTCAATCCGTAACATGGTCTGGCGCTCCGTCAGTAACTGCTCTCGCACAACTGCTTTTACGTTCTTAAATAGTCTCCCGTTCTCTATCAGTGCGAAAATGGAAACAGAAAACACTGATGATGCAGAATCATCGTTATTAGAGAAAATGCGCAACATTGAAAAGATGTATCAACAACTCTTTCAGAATCAAAACTCAAGCAATTCTCTAACAGTAAGTAAACAATCCCTGGAAGTTTCTAAAACCAATTCTTCTGGTTTCTAACAATTCTCTTTCAATTTTGATTTTATTTTTCTGAAACCCTTTTTTCTTTCTTTCTGTTTGTGTTGTTCCAGTTGGATGACGAATCAAGACATAAAAAAGATTATAGACAATCTTACCGAACAGGCCATTGTCACCATTCAGTCTCCCCTTATGGTATACACATTTCTTTTCTCTTGTGACATTCAAAGATGATATTATCAAGTATTGGTTCAGAAATTAACAAAAAAATATCTGGTGATCAACAGGCATTTGAGGAGAAATATTACGAACCTCCTCAGAGAAAATGCACAAAATGCGGGAAACTGAAGAAATCCGGGAGGCAGGTGGTGAATGTCGTGGATGCGGTACGAAGGTTCAATTATTTTGGGACTCAACATCAACAACCTTCGTCAACTCAATATATGTTGGGACTCAACATCAACAACCTTCGTCAACTCAATATATGTTGGGATCCAACAGAACAGTATAGAACCAAGGCTGATGCACTTTGAGCCAGATAGAGTAAATTCAGATTCCTCTACTGGTTCTGGAAGTAGAAGAACAAGATCTTGGTCATCATATTCTGCTTCCTCAATTGTTTCTGGTACTCCAAATACAATCTAGTGCGGGTCTACTAGTGGTTGTAGAAGCATATACTCTTAAGGTTTAAGGTTTTTGTCCTGTGTATTTACTTACACCCCTTCGCAAGATGAAGAAACTTTTGTAAGTAACAATGTTGGTGTTTGTTTTCATTCCTTTTTATTGAATTTCTTTTGCAAATACTTCTGTACTTATAAGCCTTTTCAATCTTATCAATTTTTCTGGTGTATTTACTTACAAAAGTTCCTATTCGGTATCTTATAAGTCATTGAGCAATTTATAATGTCTTTAGTTTTGCACTCAAAAGACTGGACTACTTTTAGCATTCTGAGGAAGTAAATATAAAGAAAGAGGAATTCATATTTCAGCCTACTTTAAACCTGACTGCTTCATAGAATCAGAAGCATAGAAAGGATTTTGTAGAGCTAGCAGCAGTTTGAAAAAGATTTTTTTTCTTCATATTTCCCCTTTTTCTTTCTGTAAAATTATTAAATATTCATATACACCAGAGTAACCTGAAGCCTAGAAAATAAAAGACAACAATAGATTTTTGTTGGGAAAATGATCGTAGCTAAAAAAGTTTCTAACACAACTCCGAATCTTGAGTATATCCTGATGTATGATGAAAAGGAGAAATTGAGGGGAGATGTCAAAATTAAGCAGATGCCGTAGCTGCTAATAAACCATTGTGCCTGAGAAGTGCCTCTGGAGAAGGTTCACGCCCTCGGAACTGAACAAAAACCTGACAGAAAGAAAATATGATAATTAGGAGAAACTGAGGGCAAAAACTTCTGTGGCAGTGAACAAAAAAAAAAAAAAAAGAGAATTTCTGAATAATCTGTAAGAGTGGTGTGTACTAAAGGCGGATATGAGGTGGAAAATGCGTAAAAGCGTGTGTATATATATATATATAAGGTATTGCTGAATATAAATACTAACCTCAAGTGGTGGTTTTCCGCCTCCAAGAGCAAGAACTGTTTCACGGAACTTGCGCCCAGTCTCTTTGACAGCCTGTTGCAAGATGTACAAGTATAAGTTATTTAAGTAATTTTGCAACCTTCACACCCATACTACCATCACAAGGTTTCTTGACACAAACAGATTAAGCAACCATTTCTAACACTAGGAATAAGAAACAAAGATACTGATATAAATAAGAATTATCTGCTATTTACATACATACTTTCAAGGAAAGGCAATTTTAAGAAATGGAACCAATAACAATTTTAACGATCCTACAGGTTTTAGCACTCGTACCTTTTCATTGTCCAATCCAGCATCCTCAAATGCTGAAAAGGCATCAGCTGATAACACCTCTGCCCACTGCAAAATTTTATTAAGACAAGTCAGTTTAAGCAAGTCATATAAGGGATAGAAATATATCATTTAAATCTTTAGATAGAAATCAAATTAGCAAGTTCTTAATCCAGCCAAAATATCTGAACATTAGTTATCTACCATGTAACATCAAAAAAAAAAAATTACCTTGTAACTGTAGTATCCTGCTGCATATCCACCTGCCATGTCCAAAAGTAAATATTAACACACATGGATGTATACAAAAAAAATCCAGCAACTAAGGAATAACCTCAAATAAGTTAAATTCCGAACCTGCAAAGATGTGACTAAAACCGCAAAGGAACCTATCCTCTGGCAATGGTGCAATAACTGAAGTTTTCTCGCTCACTCTTCGATCAATATCAAAGATAGATTCTGACCCACCAGGAATGTAACTTCCATGAAGCTCCAAATCTGTACTGGCAAATTTTATCTGCAAAACATTTAAGAAATATGAAAAGAATTACATGTCTCTCCATCTTCACTAACTGTTTGTCAGTCTACCAGACTAGCTAGTAACAAATGCAATCACCATCATTTTGTCGACCCAATACCCAAGGGCATGGCGTCACATTATGGTCCTTAGGTAAATCTTTATCACAACTGAACTGATTGTTTCAGGAAATACGTGATGGATCGGGGACTCAATTTTTAAGGACTCCAAAATGGCTATAAATTTAAGACGGACATGTATTTGTACCAACTGACCTGGCGAAGGCTCTGTGTCCCTGCACGGAAAGTCCTTGCTGCAAGAAGTTTCAAGTACACTTCTTCTGGGAGTGTCTCTCCAGTTTCATAGTGTTTTGCAAGGCTCATCAGCGTATCCCTATAGCATAAGTGAAAAAGTTATATAAATTTGCTTTGAGAATCTCATATACGATAATTCATTTCTGTTTTAGATCGGCGTCACTATCTTTTCAACCTTTTCTTTTCAATAATATATATTTTTTCACTTAAACAAAATAACAAAATCATTTATTGTAGTCTTGGACATGACAGAATAGGTATAATAATTTGAAAATTTAGAATCACCTTTGGTAACACCAATTCTCCATGAACTGAGAAGGCAATTCAACAGCATCCCATTCTATCCCCCGAATACCAGAAACCAGACCCTCGTCTTCCTTAGTGAGCATGTGCTGGAGCGCATGACCAAACTCATGAAATACAGTCTCAACCTGCATTTATGGTGTGTTTATAACATTCAGCCAGACCTCTTAGAAAACCAAGTAAGAAAATCAATGGATACACTTCCATATCCTCGTTAAGGTTATGGAAAAAATCTGAACATGGGTTTCAATAATGGAATTCATCCACTGATTTTCAGATAGCACGGTCAGTCCACTACATGAATTATCAATATATAGGCATATTTGTATAGACCCTCAACATATGGGCATATTTGTATAGACCCCCAACACCTACACCACAATTCAAGGTTCACATAATCCACGATGGTCTCTGGTTCCACATTATATAAAAGGAACTTTGAGGCATTGTGTTTGTACAACCCTTAAAGTGTAGATGTCTGTATGTTAGATTTGGCAGTAATTTCATCAATCCTGAAAACTATCCATGTTAGCTATCAATTAGACCACCACCATGATTTACAAAGACCCGGCAAATAAGTGAAGGGTCAATCTAGTTTATCTGATACTTGTCTGGAGCGAAAAGTTTGAGAGATTTACCTCTCGGAAGGTCATAAGGCTTGGCTTATCCCCAACCGGGGGTGATTGATTGCACACCATATGAGCAACAGGCAATCTAGCGGAGGCACCATCGCGTGCAAGAGCACGACTTCGCGCAACAACCTCGTCCATCCATGCCCCTCCACGTTTTTCAGAAGGACGGGAATATGGATCAAAATAGAAATATGCAATGGGATTACCTACGGAATCTTTGATCCGGTAGAATCTGACATCATTGTTCCAGACCTAAAAACAACAGTCACATATCATTTAAACGCAAATTATATATGGTATTACAGCCTACAAGAATCAAATTAGTAACCATATGAAAAACCAAAACAAGTGCATAAACATTACTGGGGCTAAGCCATCAGCTGCCTCCACATCAATGTCAAACAGTGTCTTTGCGAGGCTGAAAAGGCCATCCATGACCTTTGGCAATGAAAAATAAGGGCGCAACTCCTCCTGTAAAATTAAAGCGAAGTTAAACAACAAGTGTCTAAGTTTGTCGCGAATTTTCAATCAAGCTTGCATTACAGAGCCTACTTGCTAATTGATATCACAAAATACTCATGCTGTCACACATAAGGATATTCTAATTTCAAGCCTTTATCTCTTAATCAGTTTACTCCTTCCGATCTGTTAGCCAGTCGCTACACTTTCATCATGCTAGAGGAATCTAACGTAGGTAGGAGTTCTAAAAATGTGCCTTCTAAATGCTACATGGCCAACAATATGTAGTATATATACACTTACTGAAACATCAAAATAGTGACTAGCAACCAGGTCAAGCTTTAGCAGATAAACTAAAGTCAAATAGTATGAACACTTTTTCAGTTGCTGAAATTTTCAAACAGAATCAGAGAGACCTGTTATGCATACCTCGTTTATGTCATACTTTGACTCACGCAGTCTCTCACTCCAAAAGCTGAGGTCCCAGTGACTTAAATCACTGGCTTCTACAGCACCCTGCTCTTGTGAGAACTTTCTAAGGTCTTCCATATCTGAAAAATAAATAAAATGAACTCAATCAAATCCTCCACCAACTTGATAAGCACTTGCTTACCTGTTAGTTTGTTTTTCGTACATTGATTCAAAAAAGAAATTTAGGATTCTACAAGTTAAGAACAAAAAGTTTCCGACTTAACATGCATTTTCCTGCCGACTACAAAAGGTGTGCCATCCTAATTACTATAATCTTCTTAGGATGCTGCATTTCAAGGTAGCATTAAAGGAAATGACAAATTCTAATCAGCTCAAATCGTATATCTTTCATTGCAAGTAGATACCAAGTTTTATAAACTATAAAGATGCTTACAAGAGTTGATAGTAGAGATACTCTGATAGTACTCTGTAACTGATTCTAATATTGGGAACATAAAATAAAGGACTTAAAGCCTAACACTTGCAAGGGAACCACAAAAGAACCAAATTTCTCATGAAAATGCAACAGAAGAAGAAAAAAAACATTTAAAACTTTTGAAACATGCATTAATGGAAAAATAACAAGTGTCAATTAGTCATGCTACCTTGAACTGCAGCATCCCAAGAAGCAGTTCGAAGCTTCTCAAGGAGTTCCTCTGCTTTTTCAACGGTAGCCATTTTCATTGCCATGCTAACCTGGACAGCAAATGTTTCACTTTAAGTTTCTGAAATGAAGAAGTGTTACAAACAGATGATAGATTATATACCTCAGCATAGTTGTTGTAACCAAGAAGTTTAGCCTTCTCCAACCTAAGCTTTAAAATTTGGTCAATAATTGGGGAATTGTCCAGATCTCCACTAGATGCACGTGTTACATAGGCTCGATAGACTTCCTCTCGCAATGAACGGTTGCGTGAATGTTGCATAACAGGAAGAAAGCTTGGAGCATCCAATGTTATCATCCATGGTCCCTCTTCAGCAGTAGCTTTTTCATGCCCCTAATGAGAGAAAACTTTAAGAACGCGCGGTACTTGAAACAAAACAAGGTAAAGCATGAAACACTACTAAACAGGCTAGCATTTCAACATGAGATACCTTGGATGCTGCTGTTTGTGCAGCTAGACCAAGTGCTGAAGCAGGCAATCCTTCAATTTCCTTCTTATCAGTAATTAACTTTTCAAACTTTTTTGTGGCATCCAAAACATTTTCCTCAAACTTCTGGGATAACTTTTCTAACTCCTGAAAAACCATGGCAACGTTAACAAGAGGAAATGACCAACACACATCAAACAAAATTTTAACATTAACAACTCATTGTTCTTAAACTTTTCAACATTGGACGTTTTAAATGAGTTCACGTGTTGCAAACGAGAAAAACAAAATGCGTCACAGTAGTTACGAAGGAGAATAAATATAGGTGTTCATACAGAGATAAATTAGATCAATCGTGTGCATCACAACAAACCTGTTGCACTTTATTAAACTGTTCCCTTTTATCATCTTCCAGCGACACGCCATTAAGAACAGCCTCCTTTAATTGGCCTGAACAACAAATACAGAAACTAAAACCTCAGAGAAAAACTCACAGGACTAACTTCTTACTCTTATAGTCTGATAACACAGTTAAACTGTTTAACACTACAAAACACAAGTATAAACAGTAGAAACTGACACAGCTCCAGCTCATGTTCTAGCATAAGACATTCATAAAATGTAGAAGAACCACATAAATAGCTAACAATTCCACTTAGAGGTACAAATGCACAGCGATTACCTTCAACAATACGTTTACGAGCATCACTCAATGTTGGCCAATCTGAGGACTCTCGAATGGCTTTGAATGCATTATAAATAGGTTTGCTCTGTCCCAACCTAAGATTAAATTTAACTTTCTCTGGCTACAAAATTTATAAAAAAAAAAATGTATCATAATCTGGACTCCTGAAAACTGCAATGAAACTAAATCTCGAGTAAAATCAAACAAAACAGTACCTGAACTTCTTCAATAGCAGAACGAAGATCAGCTGAATCCTTAACAGACTTAAGATGATTCACAACTCCCCAAACTACTTGTAATCGATCTACCAGCTTCTCCAATGGATCTACTAATTTCGGCCATGTTGGTTCTACTGATTTCTCTAATTCAACCAATTCATTCTCCTGCAAAATAAAAGTCTCCATCAATTAATAAAAACCAAAAATCCAAAAATAAAATAAAATAAAAAACCTAATCGGTATCAACACTTACAAGGTCACTCAGTATAGCTCTAATCGCAGGACGAACATGTTTAGCTTCAACAACATCAAACGGAGGGAAATCAAAATCTTTCAACAACGGATTATCTTTCAATTCAACAACTTCTTCCTGTGGAGAAGAAACCACTGCAGATGGATTCTGAGAAGCCATTAATGGAGAAAAAGTACAGAAAGGAGCAGCGGAAAAAGAAGAACGAGATAATGGAGATGATGAGTGGAGTTGTTGAAGACAGAAAGAGAAAGAAGAAGACCAAAGAGGACAAGGTAGGGATTTGGCAAGATGTTTAGGAGAAATAAGAGGATAATGGGAGTATTTAATAGAGCGACGTAATTGAGAAAGTGGTTTTTGAAATCGTATCATAGAAGAAGATGAAGATGAAGATGAAGGGGAAGACGATGATATAGGGATGGATGTTGTTGCGGATGTTGCGATGAATAACATGTTTATAAGAATTAAAATTGTTGCGCCAATGGCTTGTTTGGTTTGGTGGTAACTTTTCTCATGGGGACTACAACATTTTTTCGTCTTTGTAAACATTGTGTTTTGGCTCAATCTTTTGGAATTTTTTTTTGTGGATAGGTAAGTTTATCACTTGCGTGGGGGAAAGAAATCTAACAAATTGGGACCATGGGAGGAAAATATAATGAAATGGTTCATCATGAGAGAGAGCGCGTTATGTCTATGATGATCCTTTTTTTCTTGGCTTTGGCCACAATGTGTCCAATAGCAACTACCATAGTTTTGTATTTATTTTTCTCATTTTTTCTGGATGGCCAAGCCACGACGAGCTGATACTATAAATCGAAACCGAGTACTAGTACTTGTCTGAGGCGAAAACTCGGTATTCGTGAAATAGTCTTTTTGATCTATCATTAGTGTTGAAGTAGAAGAGTTGGCCTTGGCCTATTTGGAAGCCTGAGACCCAACATTGTTTAAGTTGCAGAAATAGAGTTTTAATTCGGGAGAAGTCTGTTAGATTAGTAGGTTTTTAGTTCGTGTTTTTATAGTTTACCACTTATTAGCATCTATATAAAGTTTATTTTGTCTTAGGTTTATCTTTATCTTTTCTTAGCTTACAAGTTTTAGGGTTGTATTTAAGCTTATGAACTTATGTTTAGTCGGTGGTTGGATGAATAAGAAGAAAAGATTGAAAACTTAGAGAGTTTTATGTTCAGTTTCTATCTTACAGCTATGAGCCTGCATCAGTTTTGTCGTTATAAACTAATCATGTCTATGGCCCGAAGAAGAGGAAGAAGCTGAATGATTACTCGTGCTAACCCCCAAGAGGAGGAGGTGATGTATGTGAGGATAACGGAGATCGAACGACAGGTTGAAGTGCTCACCCGTCAGTCGGTTGTTATATAGGAATAACAAAAGCACCGTCAAAATCCAAATCGGCATGAGTCTCGGCGGATGATGATGAACAAGAGATTTATAATGTCTTTGTTGGTAGCATGGTCGATAGTCAACATGTTGCATATCAATCGCGTGATTCTAGAAATCGAATCCGCATTGAAAGTTGACATCCTTGACTATAATGGTAGCTCGCAACTGGATGAATTGATTGATTGACTTTATGTTGTAAAAGAAGTTTTGGTGTTTAAGAGGTTTCCGAGAAAATCGAAGGGTTCCATCGGTAGCAACGAGGTTTCGAGGAACTACCGCATCATGGTGGAAACAATTGAAATCTCATCTACAAAGATTAATATCGGACTTCAAAGCAAACGAGGTTATAGAGATGCCTAATCAATTCTACCTCAAAAAATAAATTTACTAAATATGAAACTTGTGTAATTACAAAGTCTCGAGACGAAGACTATTTTGTAATATTTATCAATCTTATTTCCTGATCAATAATTCTTGAATGGGTATATAGAAGAATATACGGATCTTTAGAATAGATAAGAATTATGATGATCAAGATAAGATTAAGGATATCAAGAACTATCAGGTAAAATATAGTCTGACCGGGATTTACGAATCCCTTAATGAAGACTTTAAAATTCGTAACCTAATATAGTTTCACAAAGAAACCTAGATCTTTAGAGGAATACTCTAGACTCAACTCGACACAGAGGTGCCAGGATTGAGAGTTTAATATCCATAGAGTCCTCTATTTATAATGATGAACAAGGCTAAGTAGCTTGCAATCAAAGCTGAGTTCGTGAAATATTTTCCATGTTTACGAATTACTTTGACACAAAGTAAGCTCAACTTCTCAATATAGATTGATCATGTAAGCATGTGAGAAGTTTTCTTTAAACTACAAAAAATAATTTGCACCCGCGTATTTATCGATATAAACTTTATACACCAAATGATTTGCCCGAGAACAATGGTTAATTTATTCATGAACCATCAAGCATCATTGGAGTTCAATAACTCTCAAAGACTAAATCAGTTCGTGAAAAAACTTCTGATATTCATAAGTTCGTGAACTTTCCAAATCAGTTTGTGTATTAAAGTCACAAAAAGTCTCCAGAAACCTCTTAAATCAACCGGTTCTTGTACTAACCAAATCACTTTTTGCACTTGAGGATTCAAAAGTGTCCACGAACATCTCAAAATCAACTGGTTTGCTAACTGACCAAATCAGTTCGTCTACACGAGTTAATAAGAGAATAATTAATCAAGTATTATTATTTATAATTTTTAAGTTCGTGTACTGACCAAATCGTTTTGTGAATGTAAGAAACTAACTTTATGACCCATACAAATTTGCACGCAATAACGATATGTTGAACAATAAATTGCTCTCAACCTATCAGACGATAAGTTCTTTACTGTTTAAATATATAATTTGAGATTTATCAAGTACCAGCATCTTGAACTCGAGATTTCTTCTTTTCAATATTCATCATAATACTAAAGTCATACGAGATTGTATTAGTAGATAGAACGATAGAAAATATGAGTAAGTAGGATAGTCAGTTTGCTCATATACCTTTTTTGATGAAGTTACAACTAGCTATGTTGTTATTTAGTTTCAAAATCATCAAGGTCAATTAGTGATTTCTGATAGTCAACTACCATGCTCTACTCCTAGTCTGAGACGTACCTTAGTAGATTATAAATAAAAATACAGTTTTGATCAACTAAATTTGACAACAAGTTGACTTACCAAAACTTGTGGGGTTGACCGAGTGATGCTCTAACACCAACAAAGTTCCAAAGGCTGGTCTTTTGGCTAAAGGCATATCAAACATTAAAGAAAAAACACTCACCACATGAACGCACATTTCCGAGTTGGTTTTGTACATCAAACATGTATCAAAAATACAAGGTACTACACAAATTGACATAAGTACTAAAAAACAGACATGTGGTTATGTTACGTATAAACAAGTGCTCACATATTTCTTGTGCAAATAAAATCATAAGGAACATAAAATTTCAAACCGCCGGCCTCTAAGCATATAAAATTTACACCATAAAGTTAGATGGGGATTTTAATAAGGTGCCACACTTTAAATTTCATATTTAAGAAAGTGCCATATTTTTTTCAGAATTTATTTAATGCCACAGATTTGATCTTTTCCATCCTGTTTTTTTCTTTAAACAGTTAACATCCGTTAGTGCATAGGTGACGATTATTCAGCCTTGTAAAAGATATATAAGCCGTCGAAACGTTTTCATATAACTGGGTTAAATCGACTCATTATAGTGAGTCACGAGTCTTGAACTAGCCATTTACACAAGCAATCATCCTTCATTTCCTGCAGCTTGAAAACTCACTCAAATCAGAGAGTAACGTATGCCCAAATTCCTCCAAACTCTTCTCTGTTTCATAAACTGCTCCTTAGTTTTTGTCCTCCCCAAAACAGCGTAACTCGTTCTTTCCTTAATTGTTTCTAGAACCAAGGTTCGACTCAAATCAACCCAGACTCAAGCATAAACTTGCACCACCAGCTCCGTTCAGTACCAGACCATGGCTCCTCAACCAATTCAACCAAGCACCTTCGCATCATAGCCAAATTTATCCAACTTTCGGACCATTTGAATCTCGTCACCATCATGACATAATCAAGTCTCTGGCCATTTCAGCTCCTTTCAAATTCAGTCTACAGCCTCTAAACACCTCGACCAGTTAAACTAGTTCAACCATGTACCCTGAACTACTTAATTGCGGCACTCCATTGGACCCCAACAAACAACTGTCAGTGCCTAGATTTGGCCACCACCAATTTCTACTCTTACTCTCTCGGCCACGGTACCACTTTCATTCTTCCAAGCTTGCTAAATTGATCACCCACTGGTTGCCTTGGTCCGAACAAGACTGACTTCCAACTGCAGACCTACTACCGCAGTCTATACGCCAATCTCCATTCTGTCCATGTAAGCATTCTTATTATTCTCGATCTACAGACGTACATCACCACCAATCATCTTGATTCACATCCGAGCTTCCTTCATTCTCAACAACAGGTACCCTTCGTTCGCAACTCGAATTCCTACCGCATTTGAACTCAAGCACCACTGATCACCCACAAGTTAGAGACAATACTCTCAAGGCATACTCCATCGACGTTAACCATTTAGGATTCTAACCTTCGCACAACCAATTTCTCAAACAACAGGCATGTGATATCTTCGTGTTTGTACCATGAGTAAAAATACCACATATTGGGCCAGAATATTTTTTTGGGCCACTATTCAGCTGCAAACGACTTGCCCAGTGAAGTAGTTTATTATCATCTCAACTATTGAAGGATCACACCCTTCGCTCGCAACTACCGCAGCTCAGCCCATAATTGACAGCAGCTTAATACCAACATCTACTACTACCTAGTTTGGTCGGAAATTACTAACAGTTTGCAAATTCAAGTTTCGTTTACAACAACAGCTCACACAAATTCCCGCCGAGTGACGTCAAATATAGATCATCTTTTCCAAACAACTGTTACTAGTCTAGTTCTACGCAACTACCACAGTTGAGTTTTATATCAACAGTTGCAACTCACTTTCAACTCCGCTCCAGCATCCCGCTTCCGTTTTGGACCAGTTCAACCTCAGTCTAGTTTTTTCATACAACAACGGTTCATACTCAACTATTGCCCGCCGATCTTCCAGTCACAATAGCCTCACTTAGGGGCGTCTTGAGTATGATTTCCGCAAAAAACAAGGGAAGGATGCCAATCACTTCGGCGAAAATAATCCACACTTAAGGGCGAATTTTGTCATTGATCAAGGGAAATGAAATGTTCTTAACCCCCAAGAAGTTGGAGGTTAAGAGGGGACGATGTTTGTACCATGAGTAAAAATACCACATATTAGGCCAGAATATTATTTTGGGCCACTATTCAGCTGCCACCGACCTGCCCACTGAAGTAGTTACCAGCAAGTCCAGGGCTCCATGAAGTCAACGCCAGGTCTATGGCCAAAGTCAACCGTCGGTCAACTGTCGAAGTCAAGCTGCCAGTCGCGCTTCTAGGAATTTGAAAGGAGGCCAGTGCCGGCGGCCAACACCGGCGACCTATGACGCATTTCCAGCCAGTCTCTATCCATGCATACTGTCATCCCGTTATGCCAGTCAAGCAAGTCTGCCAACAGAGAAAATCAATACAAGGAGGCATGCAGGGCAGATTAATGCCAGGAGGCATGCAGGGCAAGTCAATAGGCATGCAGGGCAGTTTCATGCAGACTTAATACAGGAGGGCAGTGATAAGTGCTTAAAATACATCTTACGGACGTCAATTTCTTATGCCTTTCTTAGTTATTTCTCTTAAAAACATTGTATATTATGCTTGGTTAGTATTTTTGTAGGTACTCGGCATGTTTGGCACAAACAGAGAAGAAATGGAGGTTTAAAGCATCGCTCGGAATCAGTGGAGTTGTTGGTTACAAAACACTGGAATAATCAACAAAGACCACCGAAGTTCATCTGGCATTTGCGGGAGCAAAATGGCCATCTTCCCGCTTACCGCGAGTAAACCAAGCCGGCGGCCCATTAAGACAACATAGTCTAGCAAAGGGGCTTGTTCGACATGACCTTGTGCTATTGGCATGTGCACTATAAAGGGCAGTACAGACTACAAAGAGATGAATTTATATCTCTTTTGAAACCAGGTTCAGTTCACAAGTAAAGAAAAAGACCCAAGCCGTTGTTCCAGTAGACGTCGACCGAGCCTGCAGATTTGATGTGACTCAATAATGTTGTAGTAAGAAGGGTTGTCGTTCACTCGGACTTGATGAAATCGATTCTAGGATTTAATAAAGAAAAATAATAAATATAAAGAATATATACAATTTATGTCACAAGATGGAGAGAGTTATTGGGACTCGGGATTCCACCAATTCTTACATTCATGCGGTTCATCTATTAATTCCTGACAATTAAGGCTCATAAAGTAACAAACATCGACTCTAATTCTTTGCCAAGGTAGATTTTATAAAGAATTATATGTAACTCACAAGCATGGCGCATCTAAAGTACCTAAGACTAAGCATGCGACATCTAACGAATTCACAAATAATCAATAAAAATCATCAATCAATTATAATAGTGCAAATAGTCATAAAGGAATTAAATAGAATTACCACATGGGTGCAAAACACTTCCTCCTCCGTCGTCCCGAGTGATGGGTTCTAGCTCATCATGGTGTAAACACGCCCAAAAATCATTATTAATGCTCAAAAATGGTTTACAAATGATGAACAAGGGAGAAAAGATGAAAAGCCTGATTTGTAACAGTTTTAATTGTTACAAACTGATCAATTCAGAGAACGATACATGTAAAGTGTTGTCATTGGGTTGATTTAAGTCTCCGCCCCAAAACTACGACCCACGGGTGCGAGTCATTAACACCTTGTTGAAGAACGACTGTTACGAGTGTCATTCTTCGTGTTCTTGACTCATGCGGCGAAAAACAATTCTCTGCAACTTGATTCTCCGGCTCTGTTTAGGCTCTATACCTCTCCCAAACTCTCTGTCTCTTCTGTGGTGCACAATTACCCTTTATATAGCCATAGACACCATAAAATATCGCTCCATCACTGCCAATGATCCTCCATTACTCGGTTATATTCTCATGCAAGATACGAAATTTCTTCCCTTTTTATCTCCTCCACGTAGTTTTCTATGGCAAGCATGCTTCTACACGTTCATTACTCTTCCCAAAACACGCAGCTACCCACGTAAATTCTCATCAACACGTACAATCCCGTGAACAACTCCTCCCATGCCCGTATTGCTCGATTTCTTCTCACGGATTTTTCGACCAAATTTGATCGACCAAAACACTTGTAATAGCTTTAAACATGTACCAAGAACAATCCCACAAATTTTAAGCCATTTAGTCTCCCTATAACACGTCCAAAAATCCAAACAAAAATCTGCCTGTGATGTGAATATTTTCCCGCCAAAACCAAAATTTGAAATGGAGAGGATGAAGTGCCCCGAACCAAAACAGGGGCGCCTTTATCACCAAGGGTGCACAGGGTGCCCTTATCCAAATTGAGGGTGCCTTTAGTACTTTTCTCCTAGGGGTCCAAATAGCACTTTTCGAGCAACTTTTTCCGCATAAGTGTAATTCTCCAATAACACCTAAACAAACATAAAAACACCAAAATTAGTACAAAAATCGAGACCAACAATAGAGACACTGAGGACAAATTAGACACAAAAATGTGTCTATCAAATACCCCCAAACTTATTATTTGCTAGTCCCGAGCAAATTTATTCTAGAAAATAAAATTCATTTGAACCCCTAGGTGGCCCTAGTTGCGGAGTGTTATCTCCTAGAGGGTTTACAGAGGTGTACCCACAAAACCTTTACTCCGGACCCTAGCTATCTACGCGAGAACCTTGGAAGGCACTAAAGAATCTCCTTGGTTGGCATGCTTATTGACTACATGAGGAAGTACCCCGACTGAGAAATTCCAATTCTTGTACACGAGTTTGCACTCAAGCATACTAAAATTCATATATAAGTCACAAAGCTCTACTCATATAGTCGCACTATGGACATCAATACCCGTAGTCAAAACTAATCACATGGATAGATCAAGAAGATGGATATAGAGAAAAACATAGATGTTTTTGATGTTTACTAAGTGATTGGTGTTTCCCATATCTCTGTCGAAGGCCTCCGCCAAAATGAACCTATCCTAATGGACCGAGATACTAGTCGACTAATATCAACACACCGGCATATACAAGGGAACCAAATGGTCGATAATCCTAACTCTGGGGACAACACAACTGGCATATACAAGGGTTCCAGGTGGTCGACTTTATTGAATTTATTCCTATTGGTCGGATGGTCTGGTCTCACTTTTTTTTTTTTCACTTTTTTTTTTCATGGTATCTCTATCACTCTAATTCACCCTAGTATTGGTAACAACTTGATTCGTGGGCCCCACCTAATCACTTAGAGAAACATAGTTTAATAAGAACAAAATAAAAAAATAAAAAAAACAGAAGTGAAAAGGACTCAACGAGATATGGTGAAACTATCATGTTATTTCTAACACCTGAGCTTTGTGCTTTTATGAATAGACTCTTTAGATGTTGCCATCTAATCAGATTGGTTCCTCAACTCCTACAACCAAAATGCTTCCATCCACTTAGATTAGTTAGTGCCATCCTTAATAAGCATAAATTTCTAGGCTCTGGAGTTTATTTATTGCAACTAAAAAGTTTCTCCCATACCCCCAAACTTAAAATCTAACATTGTCCTCAATGTTCTAAAGATGAAATTAAAAGCATGAACAATGAGAAACTGTCACCACTTGAAGAAAAGAGTAAGGAAAGATATTATCGTGTTGCAAGAGCATGGCTTACCTCCCAAGAAGTGCTAAGTTTAAAGTCTTCAGCCAGACATTGGAAAGGATTAGTCACCTTGAAGAATCATATAGCAACAAATTGGAATAACTGCAGGTCATCCGGATCAAAAAGTGCTAACCACAAGAAGAGGAAACGCCATGAGACCGGGAAGATACCCTTATATATTGTTTTGTTTAAGACAACTACATCTAGTTGTGGTTCGGGTTCGAGCTCTATGAACGGTCTAAATAAAATGTTTTCATGGGCTGGACTTCCTCAAAAGAAGGATTCTTAAGATCGAGGTTGTAGAGTCCGGAAATACTCAAGTAGAACTTAGACGCACATAACAATAACTCCGAATAATTGGGGATCCTCTAAGTTAATCAGATTTGACTCACACAACCGACCACAAAGAGAGTGGTGGTCTTCCTTAAACAAATGTGTCGACCCTAATATCTTAAAGTAATTAGGTTTAGTCTCAAACTTAATAATTGACACATCCGAAACTTATACGTTCCCACAATTGGAAGGAAGGTTTTTGGTGGGAAAACAAAGTCAATCGTGGTATCATAGCCTGGGTTAACCACATCAACCAGAGGATGGGTTTCTAACAACCGAACTTCTTTATGGACACAACTCGGGTTCAGAAAACGTGTATGAAGATAATCTTGTAAAATGGTTGAGGCACATATGTCAAGTCCCAAGTGAGGGACTTTTCTAAGAGTTAAAGCACATGGAGAATGATAATCACCCCAAACTTAGAGTTTTCAAGTGTCTCTAGAAAGATTAGTCACAACTTCCCTAATTTCAAGGTCATCGATTCCCGAAAATGGTCAATTGATTCTTCTAAGTCGGTACATCCTCACTCATCTCTACGAGTTCATTTTCTTTTTCTAAGTCTATTGTTTCTAAATCGCTAGACTCAAAAGATACTCGTTCCTCTAAACCATCATTGGCTTCGTAATCAAAAGGAAATACTACATCGTCTAAAACGGGGGTATCTCTAGTCAAATCCTCATCCTTTTGAATAGGTGAATAATTATTAAAATTATTTGGATTTGAACTAGAAATAATATTATCGTTATAAAGTTCAATTGGGGTAACAATTTCCTGATCACTATGCCTATTTATTTCAAATTCATCAACACTATCCTCATCATAATCATCATTATAATAATATGAAAATGGTTGAACCTCATCTAGACAAGTAGTGTTACCAATTTTATCCTCGACATCTTGATTATGTAAATAAATATCCTCATTTTCGGGGGTACTATTGGAAACACTAAGATTATCTCGAGCGCCTCCGTTACGGGCCTCTAACAAAAGCTTTCGAATCGACTCATATGACTTCATTATGGTATCGTGACTCGACTCACATGAATTCCTTAATGCATCGTGACTCGACTCACATGACTTCCTTATTGAATCTAGGAAAGAAATTTCACTCATTGCATTGCTTTCGTCCATAACTAAGTTATTCATTTCTGCGAACTTACGTGTCGACTCGCCTAACTTACGTGTTGACTCTAGTAGAGAGAATTTTGCTCGTATACGACCGGTTGGCGTGTGATAGTAATTGGGATCACCATGGTATGACCCATAACCTTCAAAAGTTTGGTGTTCCCAACCACTATTCACACTATGGTCATAAAAAGAGTGATGTCCAAATTGTTCAGTTGGATATTCATATTCATTGTGATGGCTATTGTAATACCAGGTTTGACATTCTAACTCCAAGGAATTCTACACAAGCAAAAACAAGGCTGACTCAACCACAACAAACCCTCGATTTCTAGCAAACAAAAAGCATGATGGCTCCACTTAGATTGTTTTCTAGACTAGCCTTTTAAACCTTCGAAAGGGAATTACATAATCCGAGCAAACCCCTCTAGAATCAATCCGAGTTTAAGTAAGTTGAATAGAGGCGAGGGAAGCTGCGTGGAGCTTTGATACCCAAGGCCTCACCGCATTACAAGGCGGCGCAGTCACGCACTCAACTCACAGAAATCATCATGAACTTCGAAGTATGCTCAAAAGAGTAACCAATATTTTTCGAACGACTTTCCTATTAAGCTCGTTACCCTATAGGTCTCGTTCTAGTCAAAATTTTAGGCTTAGGTTCGTGTTTGGTTTCGTTTTCCTAAGGCGGGCAAGAAGAGAACGGTGATGAAATCCGAACCCTTATCTTGTATGGTCAGTCCTTGCCCCTTACTAGGAAATTAAAGCAGCGTATTCGGTTCCTCGACATATATTCACACGAAATCATCCGGAAACCCGCCGGGGAGATTCGCGGGTGTTTAGAATTCTTACCTCCCGTTCCGGACGGGGGATGAACCGTTGAAGTCGACTCGGGCCACGACTCCTATGTCGTGTACGAACCCGAGGGGCCGAGGTGTGATATCGTAATCACCGTCCTTCCCTGTGCAGTTTATATTTAAATTACCCTCCCTTAGGGTTTAAAATTAATAATGTCCGATAGTCCAAAAATAAAGTCCAAAAATAAAAATTACAAAAATAATTACCTAATTACGTTTCTAAAAAATAAAAATAATAATTACACTATATACAAAATTTTCTTCTTCACTCGTTTGGGATCTCTCTTTCTTTCCTATTTTGGCTTTGCTTTTCTTTTCAGCACTTTCTTTTTTTCTTTTGCTCCACTCCAAATCTGAAAGCAAACAGAAATACCAAAACGCGTAAAAAAGAACAAAAATAATAAAATAAAAATAAAACCTAAAAACAAATCTATACACAAGTCCGCGTCGGCGGCGCCAAAAATTGATGTGACTCAATAATGTTGTAGTAAGAAGGGTTGTCGTTCACTCGGACTTGATGAAATCGATTCTAGGATTTAATAAAGAAAAATAATAAATATAAAGAATATATACAATTTATGTCACAAGATGGAGAGAGTTCTTTGGGACTCGGGATTCCACCAATTCTTACATTCATGCGGTTCATCTATTAATTCCGGACAATTAAGGCTCATAAAGTAACAAACATCGACTCTAATTCTTTTCCAAGGTAGATTTTATAAAGAATTATATGCAACTCACAAGCATGGCGCATCTAAAGTACCTAAGACTAAGCATGCGACATCTAACGAATTCACAAATAATCAATAAAAATCATAAATCAATTATAATAGTGCAAATAGTCATAAAGGAATTAAATAGAATTACCACATGGGTGCAAAACAAACTTCCTCCGTCGTCCCGGTGATGGGTTCTAGCTCATCATGGTGTAAACACGCTCAAAATCATTATTAATGCTCAAAAAATGGTTTACAAATGATTTAACAAGGGAGAAAAGATGAATAGCCCGATTTGTAATGCTTTAATTGTTACAAACGGATCGTTTACGGAAGAGAACGATACATGTAAAGTGTTGTTGTTGTTGTTGATTTAAGTCTTCCCCAAAACTACGACCCACAGGTGCGAGTCATTAACACTGTTGAAGAACGACTGTTCTGAGCTGTCTGTTCTTCGTGTTCTTCAGCTCATGCAGCAGCATTCTCTGCAACTTGATTCTCCGGCTCTGTTTAGGCTCTATACCTCTCCCAAACTCTCTGTCTCTTCTGTGGTGCACGATTACCCTTTATATAGCCATAGACACCATAAAATCTCGCTCCATCATCGCCAATGATCCTCCATTACTCGGTTATATTCTCATGCAAGATACGGAAATTTCTTCCCTTTTTTATCTCCTCCACGCCGTTTTCTATGGCAAGCATGCTTCTACACGTTCATTACTCTTCCCGAACACGCTCGCTACCCACGTAAATTCTCATCAACACGTACAATCCCGTGAACAACTCCTCCCATGCATGTATTGCTCGATTTCTTCTCACGGATTTTTCAGCCAAATTTGATCGACCAAAACACTTGTAATAGCTTTAAACATGTACCAGGAACAATCCCACAAATTTTTAGCCATTTAGTCTCCGTATAACACGTCCAAAAATCCAAACAAAAATCTGCCTGTGATGTGAATATTTTCCCACCAAAACCAAAATTTGAAATGGAGAGGATGAAGTGCCCCGAACCAAAACAGGGGCGCCTTTATCAGCTGGGGTGCCTTTAGTACTTTTCTCCTGGGGGTCCAAATAGCACTTTTCGAGCAACTTTTTCCGCATAAGTGTAATTCTCCAATAACACCTAAACAAACATAAAAACACCAAAATTAGTACAAAAATCGAGACCAACAATAGAGACACTGAGGACAAATTAGACACAAAAATGTGTCTATCAGTTGCCGTCAGTTCAAGTCATGGTTCAAGGGTGTTTCACAGGGGTTAGGAAAAGCTCGTACAAATGATAAGAACACGAATTCTGATGGAGCTTCAGGACTGAAATCAGTTGAAGTCTCACGTTCTAGTTGTCATAAATATTGAATGAATAGAGAAGATTGGAGGCAGTCTTTGAGTTCAGTGACAAGAGTGAATGAATGGGTTTGCTTATAATTCGAAATTGCAGGATAAAGACAACTCAGTACAACAAAGAAATTGAGTGTCTCGCTTTTCAAGTTTCATCACATAATGTGTTCGATAGAAGGCCTGAACCAGTCTGCTGCCTATCTTGTCACTCAACCAGCGCCTATACTAAGAGTCATGTCGTCGTTCGAGCCATGGGTTCGCTGGTTATGTTCTAAGGGTCAAAACATGGATCTTGAAGTTAAGAATTACACAGAACTGGGGTCATGAACTGAAGAGAATACGGTTCTGTTTTGTGTCGAGAAAACAACCAACAAGGGACTGAGTTGATTGTGCAGGTTTGCTGGATATGGACCAGGAACCTGCAGGTGATGCTGGCTGGAGGCAGTGAAGGTGTTGCAGCTGTTTCCGTTGAGAATTTGATATTGCAGGTGCAGTGCAGGGATGGAGAATGGCAGGAGATGGCTCAGGTGGTGACGCTGAAGGCTAGGCAGAGTGGATAACTGGTTCGATGCAGCTGCAATGGTCGAAGTCGAGATGAGCTGACGAAGTTCTGAAACTACAAAGCAAGAGAAAATGACTGATATTAGTCTTGAATTGAGAGTGCAAGCAGCTGGATGAACTGAAGTTGGATGGAAGAAGGTTGTGGTTGATGTTGGTTGGATGGATTGAACTGTGAAGGTTAACTGAGATGGTAATTGGCTGCAGTGAACTGAGATACTCTGAAGTCGAAAGAAAACAGAAATGGAGAAGGTGTCGATGTGTGATTGACGATGGAGATCGAGTTGACTGTTGTACAGGGAAGATGGCGGTGGAGAATAATGAGGAAGTTATAGCTGATGAGACTACATAAAGAAACTACAAGTGGTTTTTGAATTGAGTTCATGTGCAATGGACTGTGTGTGTGTGTGTGTGTGTGTTGTGCAAAAATGCAGGTGGTAGCGGATATGGTCTGATACAAGTTGGAAAGGAACTGAAGTTGCAGCTGCAAGTAAGCAGTGAAGGCATTGGTAGTGATGCTGAGAAGCTTGAGCTGTAATGAAGAGGACAATGCTGGCTGTGACCTAGATGGAGTTGATCTTTGTGTGAACAGAGAAGCAAAAAGAAAAGATGGTGGTAGCTGGTGTTGGTACTTATGTTGGTGGAATGAAGCCAAAGTGGAGACTGGAATGAATGAGAGTTTATGGCTTGAGCTGTGTAGCAGAAGTCGCAACCAAAAATGCAAAAACTGTGCAAAACGCAGCAAGAATGGCGAGCCGGTGAGCCTAGCCCGAATGTCGGAGTTCGGGGATTAAAGTGGGGATCATAATATTTCAGTGAATCGTGAAGGGGGTATGAGTCGAATGCAAGAGTCGACCGCGGCATATATGAGTTTGGAGTTGCGCTTTTAGGCACATTTTCGCAAGAATTCAAGAATTGGGTTAGATGGTTCATATGTGATGTATTGCTCTGAATTGTGAGTGTATGAACTGTAGAGAAGGATAGTGAGTTCTTTGGGAGTTATGGTAGCTCGGATACGAGTTCGGGTGGTCGGAGATAATTTTCCGGTAACAAATTCAAGCGACCGGATTCCGGTGATGACGTCAGCAAAGACTATTGACCGTTTTGACTCAATTTCAGATAAGTTATTTTCACATATGGGTTTTATGGGCTTGGTGGACCACCTGGAGATGGATTTTGAGAAGACCTAAATTTGGAAAGAGTATCCTTTTGGAATGGGAGAAGCATATAAATAGAAAAGTCTTTCTTTAAACCTAGATATCTCCATTAGGGAGGCTTCTACTTGTTTTCTAGGGTTTCACATGATAGATTCTTCTAAACTCTTTGTGATGATTTCCAAAAACCCAAGTAGTTGATTTATTTTTATTGGTTAAAGATGTAGTTGGATTTTGAAAACAAGTTATGATTTTTATGAATTAGTTTTCTCTCAAAATCACCGTTCACTTTCTACGGTTTATAATAATTGCATGATTGACGTATTGCAATATGATTGAATGTTTGTTTAGTTAAGTCTAGAATTGATTGAACTCACATCCATATCTATAGCTAATTTAGGGTTCATCATCAAGCGATAACCTTGAATACGAGTAGCATGATATGATTACGGCTTGTAGTGATACACTCTTGTAGTCATATGTAGAAGTTGACCTTTGTTCGAATTGTTTGCGCAATGTATTACAATTGCATTGATTAGCCTATTTCTGAAACTTAATGCTCCTAGGAATTGAACTTAATTAGCACAAGGCGTTAGGTTATTCTTTAGGTAGAATTCACATACGCAGCTCTAATGTGTGTGTTGATGACTTAGGAAATTTATGGAGTATTCTTGCAATAAGATATTCTAGGGCTTTTGATGATAGCGAGATTAAATACGAATTCTATTCATATATTCAAAAACTTGTTTACAATTGAAGATGAAACCTTTATCCAATATTTTCACATCCTTGATTTGCGTGTTTATTTTATTATTTGCTTTTTTTTTATTTTAGTATATAAAAATCAGAAAAACCCCCCTTGCTTTACATAAGAAACCGAAACATATTGACAACCTTAGTCCTCTCTGTGGGAACGATCCTTTCTTGCCCTTGCTTCATTATATATTTTAAGTAGTAAGAAAGTGTAATTATTTTTGACGCCTAC
The DNA here is from genome assembly GCA_023531295.1 of Papaver armeniacum. NCBI lineage: Eukaryota > Viridiplantae > Streptophyta > Magnoliopsida > Ranunculales > Papaveraceae > Papaver > Papaver armeniacum. The sequence continues at coordinate 62,682 of JAJJWW010001947.1, read as the reverse complement.
GACAGCGATCAGGCAATTTCATGCAGGGCCAGGAGGCATGTAGGGAAACTTAATACAGTTTATGACCAGGAGGCAATTAGGGGGAGACTCTAATTCAAATTTGTATAAATAGAGAGAATTACAATCCCAATAGGGAGGCTGATGCTAGCTAATAGAGAAAAAATCCACCGTAATTCTGATATCAATAAAACATCACTCCCCAAGGGGATTCATCCGTGGACGTAGGCACATCTTGCTAAACTACGTTAAATTCGTGTGTCTGTCATTCTTGATTATTTCCTGTTATTAACCCTGTTTTCATCAACAACACCAAAATCATCGTGTTTAGTGCCTGGAAATATTTCTGGGTACAAACACTTCGTTTTCTGAAAGTTGCTCTCAACTGTTTTATATCCATCTAAGAACCCCACTGGTTGCAACTTGAATTCAAGCTAAGCTAGGAACCAGTGGTTTTGGTTAATGCAAATTGTGGGTGAGATAAAAACTGTGATAGAGTTTTCACAAACAACTGATGTGCAAGAAATTAAGAGATGATCAAGAGGTGCATCTTGGTTGTTGTATTCAATACTCAACACCTTCTATAACTTTCATCACCTGCAAATTCGAATTTAAAGATAACTCATCTATTATAACAGTACCCGAAGTTGAAATACACTTCAATTTGTTAGAGCATGGCTCGGTTGAACCCACCAAGCGTTGGTATGTCAAGTTTGGTTGTCATATTTTAGTGAAAAACTCAATCAAAGAATCGCTTGATTATGTACTAGAGACAACTTCGTATAGCTTAAACTATAAATATTAGGATTATGAGACATACAAGTATTACTCGAAGACTTGAAGAATGTGAAGAAGTAACAAGCTACAACGACGACATCATCCTTCCTCTTGAGGTTAGTAATATTTTGACTTGAACTATTTCATTCCTAAAGTATCTTTCAAGTCGTGCTATATTGAAAACATAACTGCGAAGTTTTGAATGATTATCTCTAGTAGTGAGACATGATCACGTGATCATAGTGTTAAGGAATTAGAATACGAAGATCTTTTGAACTTCGTATATTAGACATCGACATAATCGTATGAATGCTATTGTGATTATGTGTATGGGTAAAGGTGAAGATTTCATCCTAGGAAACAATGTTTACATTTGTTTAAAGGAAGTACATTCATGAACTTGTTTTATGAATCGAAAGGGAAATCGCTAGGCTTATTGGTATTGTTATTCATTGCATATCTTTGGATTACTAATATGTGTGAGTTAGTAGAACAGATCATAACTTGTTATGTATCTTGGTAAAACTAATCACAGTGCCTGACTTATGTATTGGTATGACTTTTATTAGTGTAACCGATCCTAAGTAATCACCTAAGATGGTATGATCGATATTTGTAATTGGTGTGACCGTTCACAAAAGAGTTGTGTAATCGATCCTTGTAATTGGCGTAACCGGTCCTAGTAATTGGTGTAACCGATCCTGGTAATTGGTGTAACCGATCCTAGTGACTTGTATAACCGATCACAAGTAATACCATGAGAATATGGTAACTGATCCTGGTAATTGACGTAACCGATCCTGGTAACTGATGTAACCAGTCTCAGTTACCATATTAAGGTAGAACCAATACTTGTGTTTGGTAGAACTGTAAACCCATTATTAGTGTATTTATATTTGATCAATCACATAGTTTTTCTTGGAATACAGATGAATCAATTCTAAACTTGTTTGGAAGTGTGGTATAATCGATTCCAAGATTGTAAATATGAAAAAGGATTTACAAAGAAAAGATGTCGACATGCTTTGAACATGATCAGTAACTCTTATCTTTTATTGTTCAAAGATATTCCTTAATAACTCAAGGAGATCCCAGACAAAATAAATTAAGAATCTTTTAATTAAGGTTGTTAGTTTTATATGCTTTTAATTACCAAAGAATTAAATGCATATCTCTAGAAAATAAAATTGGTAATGTACATTTACTAATTGGAGATTTTCTAGTGAGATATCAGAAATATTGGACAAAGCATTTCCAAGAATTATGAAAACCAATTTGGGCATTTATTGCATATCTTAAGAATAATTCGGTTTTGGAAATTCCTTGGTGTCCAAACATCCTTGGTTTATAATTACCCAAGTTTGCATTTCGAGCAAACTATCCTAAAAGCCAGGCAAACTTCATCTTCTTGTTGTTTCTGGTGGAGTCGTCTATCCGGAGAGGAAAGTACCCTAATTAGGCGAAATCTCTTACGACCGCTCGTTTAAAGACTTATGTGGGATCAAGAAGCGATCTACGAGTACCGTTGGTGGGAAACTGGATAATTGTAGTTTACTTTAGTTTTCGATTGATTTGATTGACTAACGATTGTTGAACTTTGATTGCACCTAGTTTGTTTATTCTTGAGAATCTTCTCTTCTGATATGAGATTCACTCAAACTGGATCGAAGTATCGACAGGATCTTTAGAACTCTTTATAGATCTAAAGACGTCTTGTGATAATCCATTGTTAACAAACTTCGTTATGTGCTTGATTGATTACAAGAGATTCAAGTGGTGTTGTGCAGGTGTTTATTGAAGATTAAAGAAGATTTGGAGACAAAGAAGATTTCTGATTTGGTTTTTATATCTTTAGGTGTGCACAAACATTGGTCGGCTGGGATCCAACTAGAATCAGATTTATTCGATTGATTAGTTGTATAAGATCGACATCACCTTATAGTTTCTTGTTTGAATCCATATTGATTGATTGCAAATCTAAACTCTGCTACTTCGGTAGTGCTTGGATAGATTGATCTGACCGGGCAAAGGAGTTTATTGGTTAAACAGAAGAGCCTTTGCTTACGACTTGAGATATCTGAAAGAATCAAGAGAGTTGTTACCAAATAGATTTGTTGTTCCTTTACTGTTTGGAATACGATCCAAAGGAATTGTTCCATTGCGTACACTTACTGAATGTCGGAAGTGCATGGATACTGAAGAAACTAGGTGAACTATAGGTTTAGTTGCTTGGTCTCAACTATACAAAGTTTGTTAGATTTTGTATAGCGACTTAATTCTGAGAGTATTCAATTCTGGACTAGGTCCCGGGGTTTTTCTGCATTTACGGTTTCCTCGTTAACAAAATCTTGTTGTGTCTTTTACTTTTCTACTTCCATAATTATAATTGTTGATTATAATTACAAGTAAAATACACAGACGTTAGCTTCGCATTACTTGATAGTGATCCTATAGAGTTTGGTTAAGTCTGAACCTATTATCAAGTAATCACACTTTGATTGTTGTATTGTCTTGATCTCGTATCCATAGACGATCACACAAAGTGTGAATACCGATTTGTTGTCGGTCGGTTGTCAATCCGTCAAATATAATTTCACTTTCCCAATCAACTAGATATAAATATAGTATTCGATAAGAAAGAGTTCGTATCCACAGGAGGCGTTTGTTGTTATAAACTTTCGGTTTCTAGAATAACTCAAGGTATGTTTGTTGTGTTTAAGCAAATAAAAGTAAATAAAAGCAAAATAAGTAATTGGAATTATCAATAAGGAGAGAATATTGGTCAAGGGATGGTATCATTCACAAACATGTATTTTCATCAATGATTAGAATTGGTATTTAATCTCGTATTTATTAAAAGTCCTAGGATATCTTGATCGCAAGTATAACCCGTTAATTCCCATTTTCATCACAACCACATTAAAAGATGCATATGTGAATTCTTCTGTCGAAAGCAACCTAAAGTGTAAAAGCACAATTAAGTTTAACTCCCTAAAAGCATTAAGATTTATGGAATAAGACTCATCAATGTAAACGAATGTGTAAAAGCACTAAACGTTTTAACAAAAGTTATGATTCACTTGTGACTAATAGGATATATCACTATAAGCACTAATCACAATTATGCTACTTAGAATCGGGGATAAACAACGTTTTCGTATTGAAAACCCTAATATAGCTCTAGAGATGAACACAAATCGGATTGATTAGGACTCAACCTAACAAGTTTTCAAATCTTATGACAATATTAATTGTGAATCACAAACAATAATTACGAGACAACTAATTCATTGAATCAAAAGCATGTTGAGAAATCAACTTTTATCCCATAACCAATAATAAGTTTAGCTACTCATAGCTATGGAGTTCATCATCATCAATATTCAATAATAAAACAAGGAAGAAGAAGAACAAAACCAAACCCTAGAAGCGTAAAACAAAAGTGGCTCTCCAAAAATTCCAAGCAAAAAGATATCCCATAAGTTGTAGAAGACCTTCCCTTTTATAGCTTTCTCCAACTTCTAAAATTAGGTCTAGTCTTCAAAGTCCATTAGGTGAGAATCCACCAAGCCCATAAGAAGGAGAAACCCGTGTAGAAAATACGCCCCAAAAACGGTCGCCGGAAGTCTGGGATTGTGGCCGGAAATCGGCAGGAAAAGTCGCCGTAAAACATGTCCGGTGACCGGCAAAGTCCACCCGGTCACCGGTCAACGGGTCAGAACGGCCGGGTCAACGGGTCAAAGCTCGGGTCAGGTCAGCGAGTCAGATCATGAGTTAGACAGGTGAGTTAGACAGGCGAGTTAGACAGACATTGGCAGAAGGCCATTGCATTTGGCGAGCTTTGTAGCACAATCATTGTGCTTGACCATGATGGCTGCCTCACTTGCACATATCACCATCTTCATTCAATACCCATCACTCACCCAAAGACTATAACCAAAACCCTTTTATCACATTCCCGGTGATTTCTCCTCTCACTCACCATCTCAATCATTAAACTCATCTCACCGCATCACCATTTCTTCATCACTAGCACACCCAATGTGCTCACGGACCAAACCATGATACCACGGCTCCAAATCCTCCCTTAGTTTGCCAACTGCAATTTGCTTGGCTCGGTTCTGCACTATCATCCTTCTCTGCACGCCATTCCATTTCTTTAGCTCGGGCCAAAATGGCGGCAACATTCGACTCACAAAATAAGAAATCAGGCCATCATCACGGCTTTGTCAACTCACATTGTCTTTGCTCTGCAGATCAGTGATTTAAACAACTCATCTCGGCCAAAGAACCATCATCTCAAAGCCGGCTCAACCATGGCATATTAGCAACACCATCAATAACTCCACCGGGCCATACGCCATTCATGTTCACTCAAATACTCGCGCGATAAAACACGGACTCATCCTTTCTCGCCAAGCTCGGTACCAACAACAACAAACCGACTGCTCATCCAACTCCTTTGGCACCCGGCCTGTCGGCTCGGCACCAAGACCCCGCTCGGGCCAACATCTCACCTTGATGAGCTCAAACTTGAGCTGCAATTCAATCAACTCCCTCCAGAAACAGCACCATACCCATTTCTGCAATCATTACCTCCACCTGAACCACAACACAAGCCTCATCACCTCGGCCATTCAATCCACGCAATCATTCATCCTAACATACATCTAAGGTTTGGTGCTTCAAACACCAACACAACGTCACTCCCTGTATGGCATGAGCTTCTCAATCGACAGCAAACATCTAGATTCATTAGTTCATCTTTAGCTCATGCTAAAACCCAACTTCAAACCTCCATTTCCCTTGCCTTCACCGCACTCCATTATGACAATCACCGCCACGAACCTCAAGAACTTGAGCCACTGCAATTTCATTTCAATTCCAACTCCATTTCCCCAGTTCCCCTGTAATGCAAGCACCAGAATAAGACACAACCATCTCTGCCACAAATCCCATATTCTGACTTTCTTTTCTTGTTAGCTCACCGGTGAATCCTAGTACCCAACTACAAATCCCTTCTAGCTAGTGCCATTATAGCCACGCATTATATTTCATCCCCCAATCTCCCATCTTCTAATGCTGCTCAACCAACAACTCAAGAGACCTCAGAAATCACCATACCAAGGACCCATTAGCTCTGAAAACCCTGGACTGCAGTTCAGATCTGTCCACCTTCAACTCCATTCTAACTCAACAAAACAGCAGCTGTATCTCACTGCAATTCGAGTTCCAGTGTCAACATCAAGTTACAAGACCCTAACCTCAATCTCCATATCCTCCAGGTACCCATTGCAGCATCCCACTCACAGCTACATCTCAGGCCTCTCAAAATCCATAACAACGAGACCTTGAATCAAAACCCCAACTCGACTCCACCCATCCGAAACAATCTATCAAATAACCCATCTATATGGTTTTCAATTGAAGCTCGTAGAACCAATTCGACAGTTCATCTCAAGGGTTGGTTGAATACTCATTTCGATCTCCATCTTCTCCTTGTTGTTCTCAGATTCGAACCCCTTTCCAATTTCTGATCTCACAGCAGCATCAATTTCTCGCTAAACCACGAGCTCAGCTCCTTTAATCCACCAAATAAACTCATCGATCTCAGTATTCTTAAAACTCTTCTATTCAATTCGACAGCAATCTTCAATCAAACCCTAGCTTCTAATTCCCGAGCAACACAACACAGATACATGAACTCGAGCTCAATATTCGATGAACAACACCATTCATTCCAAAACCCTAGCTCTTGAGATCCCAAATTCCCTCAAATTTCTTCCAATCTAGCTCCCTTCTATCTCTCACGAAACAACAAACTAAATTCTGAGGCTGAGAACGATTTCCTTCTTCACGACCAAATGATAAGGTTGCATGTACGGCCATTATTAAGGCACCCCGGACAATGGATATGGGCCACCAATAAATCTCTTTGTATTGTCAGTCCTTGGGAACCGACAAAGCTTAATTGTTGACTTTGCTTACAACCTTCTCATACGGACCCGGAATGGCCTCGTTCTTTTGCCGATAGCTTCGCCTTTTTGCTCCAATTGGGATGATTTCCGCTTCTTTTCCTCCGTGCGACTCCAGAGTACCTAACAACTCAAAAACACACGTAAAGTGCATAATTCACAAGAAAAATAGCAAAGACAGGCGTAACTACTAGATAGTAAATACGGTGTATTCTACCTATCGATTCCCCCACACTTAGACTTTGCTAGTCCTCGAGCAAATCAAACAAAACAATAAAGTACAACAACTCCTTGTCGTCGAGGCTACGGTCACTTTTAGCATAAATAACAAGCCTTTAAACCCCTAGGTGTCCCTAGTGGACGAGTTATAGTCTCGTGAGGGTTTACTAGAGATATACCCACAAAACCTATATTACCAACTTACTAGTTCTCCGTAATGATAGTATCCAACCGCTAAGAAGACATAGAGATTCTCTGCACACTAGTCATAAGAAATTAGACACATAAATGAACACAATCTCATTCTTAAAAGTTGAGAGAGAGATAACCATCCCTTCTCGAAAGAAATTCGGGTTCGGAGTGATCAAAAGTCTCGACTCTGCCTCACAAGAAAGGGTTTTATGATATTGCTCTCAATAATAACGACTCTTTATGGGTCACACATGTGTCCAGGTTGGAATGAAGAGAGAATCTGCGACACGTTGAATGGTAGGAAGGCATAACCCTCCGAAATATTTTGAAAACCCACATCTTTTATATATTTTCGAAAACCCATTTTTCTGACGATCTCTTCGAAAGGAAATCAAACCATTTAACGAAGGTGGGAATATGCTTACTTACGGTGAATCCGTTCGGCGTGCGCCTAGCACCACTCTCACAAAGGCATCCATAAAACGTCTTCGGTCTTCTATCGGTGTCTTCATCTTCGTCTTCGGTCTTCAACTCTTGATGATAACTCTCGAACCTCGTAGAATCTTGACAATATGATTCTTTCCTCAAATTCCTTGTCGCTTGAAACTTCATTATAGATATTCCTTCTTTCCATAGGCTTTATTGAAAGAATACAAAAATAAACTATACAAACCCAAAATATTTATTTATTTTTTTCTTTTTTTTTTTTTTTTTTTTTTTTTTCTTTTTTTTATTTTAAAAATATGATTTACAAATCAGATGGATCATCATCTGGTAAAAAATTTGTCGGAAGCCGAGCAACGAGCTGAGCTCCAACCCCTTTTTGAATCACCACTCTAATCTATGAAAGAGAAAATCTCCTACATGTACATTGGCATCATAACTAGCAATGTAGCTACGTAAGCGCTTCAGAAAAACCGTGGTATCATCTCCGAGCTCTCCTAAGGTGGTGAAAGCAAGTGTCCCAAAACTATAACCTTGTCTTAGTACACTTCTCCAAGTACTTGGCATTCTTCTAAAACAAACATTCTTGATAGCAATCCCGTGAAAAGGTGCGAACTCCACCTCCAAGTGAAGGGTGAAACTCAGGTTACATCAAAACACATGTCACGCCCGTTCTCCCAGTTCAACACGAGAATGTCACCGGTCTCGAGAGCAAAGGCTTAGTTGTTGGAAAGGAGACCCAAATCAACCTCTTTCCTAGCGAAACACCCGCTCGATAACACATGTCGGCAAATGGTATCGCGCACCAAATCGTGTCTAAACTTTAGGCCAACTTCATTCGCACAATGCAAGGCATGATCTCCAAAAGGATCCATATCCCTTTTGCAGAAGGGGCAGGCACCATCCAGCTCGAAGAGAGGGATCCCAAATCTATACTTGAGCACTGCACTGAATTGCCTGGCTCCAATCTGTTGATTGAGTCCCACAATTGGGATTGCCATCAAAAAATCCCATGCGTGTTTTGTTTGATTACATTGCCATAACACCGAATCACGCTCCGTCATAACATAATTGGAGGAATGTCCTTCTTAATAGCATCAAAGTAGATAGTTGCCAAGGAGTTCATAGAATGGGTGGCAAAACTACTAATGCATACGGAGGAGCAATCCCACACAGAGTTGAAGGAGTCCATAGCTTGTTTGAAGGAAAAACTACAGACCACCGATACCGGTATCCCTCAAAATGACCATTGTAAATCCGGGGTCTGCAAACAAGAGGCAAGATAACAATAATGCTGGGTGTCTTGTAAAGTGTAAACCCCCAGGCCACCATGCTTGAATCCAGGATCATGTTTTCTTTTCTTTTTTTCTTTTTTTTTTTTTCATTTTTTTCATTTTTTTTTTTTTTTTTTTTTTTTGAGACAAGAGAAAGTAAAAATACAAATAAAATGTAAGTACAATGCCATGGTGTAAGTACTTTACCGCTTGAATCTTCACAACTTATATGTCTTGATATCATAAACTTCTCGAACTTTTATCCTTAATAATTTCCACTCTTGTATAATAGTCTTCAACTTATAAAAATTCTGCTCCCTATTTTGTTGCTTTTCTCAAATCTGAAATCTGCCCATTTCTGTATTGTTGCTTGTAAACCTCGAACATGTTCAACTTTCCTTCGAATTTGTGATGCTCCTCTTATTGATGATGATGGTGTTTCTATGGACCTGTTGGTGTAGAGAGAGATAAGGTGGATGGTGCTAACTGCGAACAAGATCACAAGTGGTATGTAAGTTAGTTAATTCGATGTCACCAACATGGTTGATAAAAATAGCACTCAAGAGATCAAAATAGTGCTTCTATGGTGGGAATTTGGACAGCTCACCATTCTCGCCCGAATTTACGTACGGTGACACACACTCTAAAAGCACAATTTAGACAGAATACAAAGAATTGAAGGTTGGTGCCTCACATTATGTAACATGGGTAGTCTCCACTATAGGGGATCACCGTTCTAATACCGACCCACTGCACCTTATTTGCCACGGCATGGTTAAATCCAACTTTAACTCTCATACAATTAAGAAACCCGATCATGTTCTCTGTCATCTCTAAGTTCAGTCACTATTGTGAGATTCTCGATGTAATCTTAGCGACATGTATACTATGTGACTCTAAACAACTACAAGTTGGAGTTTTCTTATTCACTAGTTCACAAAAAAGTTGAAAAATTGCAAAAATTTACAACATAAACCACTCCCCCACACTTAAACTTTACATTGTCCTCAATGTAAATTGAATCATCCAAAGTAAGTCAAGGTGGGAAATCCTAAATAAGAAATCAGCAAAAATAAAGAAAAACAAAACAAGAAAAACAAAAAACAAGAAAAGAAATAAATACAAGACAAGAAATACTCATCCTTTGGGTTACCTCCCAATTAGCGCTTGGTTTAAAGTCGTCAGCCCGACTATCTCCTTGCTTTCTATGACTCCTCCGGAGGGAGCACATCCACAAAGTTAACTCCTTCCACCACTTCGGAAGTGAAGTTCTCATAATATGGTTTCAACCGGTGCCCATTAACTTTAAGTTCTTTCCCCGTAGCTATACTACGAATTTCCACTGCACCATGAGAAAACACATTAGTAACAATAAAGGTCCGATCCATCGTGACCTTAGTTTACCCGGAAATAATTGCAAGCGAGAATTAAACAAAAGCACTTTCTGCCCAATACAAAATTGTTTCCTAGAAATCATGTTATCATGGAATGCTTTCGTCTTTTCTTTGTAAATCCGTGAACTTTCAAATGCATCATTGCGAAGCTCCTCTAGCTCTTGAAGTTGTAACTTCCTTTGCTTTCCAGCCCCATCCATCTCCATGTTGCATTGTTTAATAGCCCAAAACGCTTTATGCTCAATTTCCACGGGTAAGTGACAAGGTTTACCATACACAAGCCTAAAAGGAGACATTCCAATAGGTGTTTTGTATGCGGTTCTATACGCCCACAAAGCATCATTAAGTCGCATGCTCCAATCCTTCCTTGTCGGGTTCACCGTCTTTTCTAGAATAGATTTCACCTCCCGGTTAGACACCTCGGCTTGTCCATTGGTTTGGGGATGATAAGGTGTTGCAATCTTATGCGACACATTGTACTTCGCCAACAAGCTTTGTAGAATCCTGTTTTTGAAGTGAGAACCCCCATCGCTAATTATGGCTCTTGGAATTCCAAACCTTGCAAAAATATTAGCTTGCACAAAATCTGAAACCACTTTAGAATCATTAGTAGGGGTGGCTTTAGCTTCCACCCATTTCGAGACATAATCAACCGCAAGTAAGATATAAAAATTCCCATGGGAGTTGACAAAAGGCCCCATAAAATCAATACCCCATACATCAAAAACTTCAATAAATTGAATAAAAGTTTGTGGCATTTGATTTCGGACACCTAGATTGCCGGTTCTTTGACACCTATCACAAGTTGTACAAAATATGTGTGCATCCTTAAACAAAGTTGGCCAATAAAAACCACTTTCAAGTACCTTGTGCGCGGTTCTCTTACTCCCAAAATGTCCTCCGCAAGCATAGGAATGACAAAAAGACAAGATAGAGTTAAATTCGGAATCGGGCACGCACCTTCGTATGACTTGGTCACTACCATGTTTCCATAAGTATGGATCATCCCATATGTATTGGTTCCCTAACCTCTTAAGTTTGTCCCTCTCAGCACGAGACAAGTTCTTTGGGATTTGTTTAGAAACTAAGTAATTGACAATATCGGCATACCATGGTTCTCCAAAGGCAATCGAGAAAAGTTGCTCATCCGGGAAACATTCACGCAACGGGATAGTCTCCTTGTCCACAGCAAGTCGGCTCAAGTGATCCGCAACGGTGTTCTCAATTCCTTTCTTGTCTTTGATTTCAATATCAAACTCTTGCAAGAGTAAAATCCACCGTATGAGCCTCGGTTTCGCCTCTTTCTTTGTAAGCAAGTATCTAAGTGCTGCATGATCAGAAAAGACAACAACTTTTGTACCAATTAGATAAGAACGAAACTTTTCTAAAGCAAAAACAATGGCTAATAACTCTTTTTCAGTGGTTGTGTAGTTTTGTTGAGCCTCATTTAACGTTCTAGAAGCATAATAAATAGCATGAGGAAGCTTCCCCACACGTTTCCCAAGCACCGCACCAACCGCATAATCTCTAGCATCACACATGAGTTCAAACGGCTTACTCCAATCCGGTGGTTTAATGATAGGGGCTGAAATCAAAAGTTCTTTCAAACGATTGAATGCCCATACATTTCTCATCAAAGTTAAAAACCACATCTTTTTGCAATAAGTTACAAAGTGGTGATGCTATCTTGGAAAAGTCCTTGATGAACCTACGATAAAAACCTGCATGACCAAGAAAAGAACGTATCTCCCTCACCGTAGTGGGAGGGGTTAGAGCACGAATAAGGTCTATCTTAGATTTATCAACTTCCAAGCCTTTAGAGATATTATATGGCCTAAAACTATGCCATGAGTTACCATGAAATGGCACTTCTCCCAATTTAGCACAAGATTTGTTTCAACACATCGTTCAAGGATTAGAGACAAATTGTTCAAGCAAAGGTCAAAAGAATCACCAAAGACACTAAAGTCATCCATGAACACTTCGATTATGTTTTCAACATATTCCAAAAGATACTCACCATACACCTTTGAAAAGTAGCCGGAGCATTGCATAAGCCAAAGGCATCCTTCTATAAGAAAAAGTACCGAAAGGACAAGTGAAAGTGGTTTTCTCTTGGTCCTCCGGTGTTATCCAATCCGATTATAACTCGAATAGCCATCAAGAAAGCAATAGTAAGAGTGTCGGCCTAAACGTTCAAGCATTTGATCAATAAAAGGTAAAGGAAAGTGATCTTTTCTAGTGGTGGCATTCAATTTTCTATAATCAATACAAACCCTCCAACCGGTTTGCACACGAGTTGGGACAAGTTCATTCTTATCATTCTCCACCACTGTCACACTGGATTTCTTTGGTACTACTTGTCTGGGCTTACCCATTTGCTATCGGATATGGGGTAGATAACACCCACTTCCAAAAGCTTGAGTATCTCCTTTTTCACAACTTCCATCATGGGAGGATTCAAACGACGTTGCGCGTCCTTTTAGGCTTTGCATCATCCTCCAAACGAATTTTGTGCATACAAACGGCAGGGCTAATACCCTTGATATCGGCAATTGTCCATCCTATGGCCGTCTTGTACTTCCTTAGCACCCTTAGAAGGTTTTGCTCCTGTAAATCACTAAGCTTGTTAGAAACAATCACTGGTAACTCTTCATTATCACCCAAGTACAAGTACTTAAGGTGGTCGGGAAGAGGTTTCAATTCTAAAATCGGAGATTTAACAATTGAAGGTACAAGCTTTTCATCACTGCATGGTAAAGAAATAAAAGAGATATTATGAGTTTTCGGGCATTATTGTAGTGAATTAAGATCACCAAGAGCTTCCTTGACTTCATTACCACACTCTACACCATTATCTATGGATGTAGTTAACACGGTTTCAAAGCATCATCACCGTTTAATTCAAACATTTGTTGTGCCAATGTATCCATCACATCAATGGAGAAACAAGAGTGGACATCGCTAGGATATCGCATCGTCTCGAAAATGTTGAAATGTATTATTTCTCCATCGAACTCCATAGTTAGCGTTCCCTTATCCACGTCAATTATGGTTTTCGCCGTTTTCATGAAAGGACGCCCAAGAAGCAATGGAAGAGATGAGTCCGGTGCACCTTCATCCATCTCTAACACACAAAAGTCCGCTGGAAATACAAGTTGATTAACCTGCACAAGAACATCCTCAACAATACCCATTGGGTAGACATTAGAGCGATCGGCTAATTGCAATACAATTTCAGCCTTTTTAAGAGGACCAAGATCAAGTGAATTATACATTGACGCAGGCATAACATTAACTAAGCGCCTAAATCCAACATAGCTTTGTTAAAAGTTGTGTTACCAATTGTGACAGAATGTCAAAACTACCCGGATCCTTGCACTAAGTGGGAGTTTGTGTTGTAAGATTGCGAAGCATTCTCCCCACACTAAGCACTTCATTACCTTTGAGCCTTTGCCTATTGGTACACAAGTCCTTCAACACCTTTGCATACTTTGGAACTTGCTTGATAGCATCAATGAGTGGTATGTTCACATTGATCTTTCTAAGAACGTCTAAAATCTCCTTTTCTAGTTCCGCCTTCTTAGAACTTGCAAATCTGCGAGGAAAAGGTAGAGGAGGAACATAAGTAGAAACCGGAGTTTTAGAGTTAGGAATAGGTACCTCGAAGCTTGGGGAGAATCCTCGACTTTCTCCTCCAAAAATTGAGTTCCTTTGGTGTCTCCACCTTGCCCGAATCGGCAACCGGGTTACAAGTTGTGTACCGCTTCTCAACGTAATAGCATTGACACCCTCTTTTGGGTTAATAGGTTGAGAAGGGAGTTTCCCACTATTTTGCGCCTTCAATTGGTTCAACTCAATAGCCATGGAGCCCATTTGTGTTTGCAACTCCTTAATAGCACTCTTAGTCTCTTGTTGACTTTCTTTGAACATGGTGGAAATGCCTTGCATAAAAGTTTGAAGCTTTGCATCAATATCAGCACCTTGAGTTTGCATTGATTGTTGTCTTTGGAGGTTCTTGAAATTGTTGTCTCATTTGAATTGTTGTTGTTGAGGTTGAAATCCACTTGAAGAGTTGAAGGTAGGTTGTTGAATGCACCTTGCTTGTTAGCATAGCTAAAATTGGGGTGATCTCTCCATCCCGGATTGTAAGTGTTGGAGTAGGGATCATACCGTCTTTGTTGATTTGGAAGATCGCATTAGCTTGCTCGTCTTCATAAGATTGAGGAGAAGTTGGTATAACCGCGGATGCCACTTGTTGCAACATTTCTTTGTCATGTTACCCATTTGTTGACGAAGTTCCTCCACCTCGCTCACTTCACTCACCCTTCTTAGAATCACATCCGAACCACGACTCAAGAATTGTTGTGAGTTCGCTGCCATGTTTTCAATCAACTCTCTAGCTTGTGCCACCGTCTTGCTAACTAGTGCACCACCACCCGCAAAGTCAATAAGATTCCTATCACTTGATTGGAGTCCTTCATGTGAAGTATTGGATGATCATAGCGTCACCGAATTGGTGGTGAGGGCAGCTTGCAACCAATCTCTTGTACCGTTCCCAACATTCATATAAGGATTCTCCCACGTTTTGCTTCATCCCACAAATTTCTTTGCGAATTTGAGTAGCCTTGGATGTAGGAAAATATCTCTCCAAAAAGAGTTTCTTCAACCCATTCCATGTTGTGACACTTCCGGGAGGTAAATAGTACAACCAATCCTTAGCACTATCCATTAAAGAAAACGGAAAACCTTCAACATTGCACCATCCGCCTCAACATTTGGCTTTGGAAGCATAGCCGTGACAATGGTGTGGAAGTCCAAAAGATGTTTGTTAGGATATTCATTCACCATGCCATGGAATTTTGGTAATTCTCTAAGCAACCCGGCTTTATCTCAAAAAGTAGAGTTCGTTTGAATACACCCATGTTGTGTATCAAGCCTATGAGAAGCTAAGTCCTTGAGTGAACGATTTGCATCACCCATTGCTTCTTCTTCTTGTTGTTGGAAAATCTCTTCTCCTACTTCTAACTCGTGCTCGTCCGTTGTGTTTCGCCTTGGTTGGAGTATTGTGCCTTTTCGAGTAGCTATCCCGCACCTTGGATAATTCCAATCTTTAGTAGCCAGGGATTGATACCTGAAAACAATTCTACAAAACAAGTGAGAAACAAGACAAGAACCGAAAAGCAAAGATAAAGCAGAAATTGTAAAAAGAAACTAAAAACTTAATAACAAGCCGTATGCCTCCCCAAGAATCTGGCGCTTAAAATTTGGTCGGTTGTCAATCCGTCAAATATAATTTCACTTTCCCAATCAACTAGATATAAATATAGTATTCGATAAGAAAGAGTTCGTATCCACAGGGAGGCGTTTGTTGTTATAAACTTTCAGTTTCTAGAATAACCCAAGGTATGTTTGTTGTGTTTAAGCAAATAAAAGTAAATAAAAGCAAAATAAGTAATTGGAATTATCAATAAGGAGAGAATATTGGTCAAGGGATGGTATCATTCACAAACATGTATTTTCATCAATGATTAGAATTGGTATTTAATCTCGT
The DNA here is from genome assembly GCA_023531295.1 of Papaver armeniacum. Taxonomy (NCBI): domain Eukaryota; kingdom Viridiplantae; phylum Streptophyta; class Magnoliopsida; order Ranunculales; family Papaveraceae; genus Papaver; species Papaver armeniacum. The sequence goes on along the minus strand of JAJJWW010001947.1, from coordinate 46,856 downwards.
ATTTATTAAAAGTCCTAGGATATCTTGATCGCAAGTATAACCCGTTAATTCCTGTTTTCATCACAACCACATTAAAAGATGCATATGTGAATTCTTCGTCGAAAGCAACCTAAAGTGTAAAAGCACAATTAAGTTTAACTCCCTAAAAGCATTAAGATTTATGGAATAAGACTCATCAATGTAAACGAATGTGTAAAAGCACTAAACGTTTTAACAAAAGTTATGATTCACTTGTGACTAATAGGATATATCACTATAAGCACTAATCACAATTATGCTACTTAGAATCAGGGATAAACAACGTTTTCGTATTGAAAACCCTAATATAGCTCTAGAGATGAACACAAATCGGATTGATTCCGGACTCAACCTAACAAGTTTTCAAATCTTATGACAATATTAATTGTGAATCACAAACAATAATTACTGAGACAACTAATTCATTGAATCAAAAGCATGTTGAGAAATCAACTTTTATCCCATAACCAATAATAAGTTTAGCTACTCATAGCTATGGAGTTCATCATCATCAATATTCAATAATAAAACAAGGAAGAAGAAGAACAAAACCAAACCCTAGAAGCGTAAAACAAAAGTGGCTCTCCAAAAATTCCAAGCAAAAAGATATCCCATAAGTTGTACACCTTCCCTTTTATAGCTTTCTCCAACTTCTAAAATTAGGTCTAGTCTTCAAAGTCCATTAGGTGAGAATCCACCAAGCCCATAAGAAGGAGAAACCGTGTAGAAAATACGCCCAAAAACGGTCGCCGGAAGTTCTGATTGTGGCCGGAAATCGGCGGGAAAAGTCGCCGTAAAACATGTCCGTGACTGCAAAGTCCACCGGTCACCGGTCAACGGGTCAGAACGGCCGGGTCAACGGGTCAAAGCTCGGGTCAGGTCAGCGAGTCAGATCATGAGTTAGACAGGTAAGTTAGACAGGCGAGTTAGACCGAGGACATTGGCGAAGGCCATTGCATTGGCCGAGCTTTGTAGCACAATCATTGTGCTTCGGCCATGATGGCTGCCTCACTTGCACATATCACCATCTTCATTCAATACCCATCAGCTCACTGCAAAGACTATAACCAAAACCCTTTTATCACATTCCTGGTGATTTCTCCTCTCACTCACCATCTCAATCATTAAACTCATCTCACTGCATCACCATTGCTTCATCACTAGCACACCCAATGTGCTCACAGACCCAAGCCATGATACCACAGCTCCAAATCCTCCCTTAGTTTGCCAACTGCAGCTGCTTGGCTCAGTTCCTGCACTATCATCCTTCTCTTGCTCGCCATTCCATTTCTTTAGCTCAGGCCAAAATGGCAGCAACACTTCAGCTCACAAAATAAGAAATCAGGCCATCATCACAGCTTTGTCAACTCACATTGCTGCTCTGCACTGCAGCTGAAACAACTCATCTCAGCCAGCAACCATCATCTCAGGCCAGCTCAACCATGGCATATTAGCAACACCATCAATAACTCCACCAGGCCATACGCCATTCATGTTCACTCAGCTACTCTGCCAATAAAACACAGACTCATCCTTTACGCAAGCTCGCACCAACAACAACCCGACTCGCTCATCCAACTCCTTTGGCACCCGACATGTCGGACTAAAGACTTTTGCTCAGGCCAACATCTCACCTTGATGAGCTCAAACCTGAGATGCAATTCAATCAACTCCCTCCAGAAACAGCACCATACCCATTTCTGCAATCATTACCTCCACCTGAACCACAGCCACAAGCCTCATCACCTCTAGACATTCAATCCCTGCAATCATTCATCCTAACATACATCTAAGGTTTGGTGTTTCAAACACCAACACAACGTCACTCCCTGTATGGCATGAGCTTCTCAATCGACAGCAAACATCTAGCTTCATTAGTTCATCTTTAGCTCCTGCTAAAACCCAACTTCAAACCTCCATTTCCCTTGCCTTCACTACACTCCAGCCCATGACAATCACCAGCTGCAACCTCAAGAACTTGAGCCACTGCAATTTCATTTCAATTCCAACTCCATTTCCCCAGTTCCCCTGTAATGCAAGCACCAGAACAAGACACAACCATCTCTGCCACAAATCCCATATTCTGCAGCTTTCTTTTCTTGTTAGCTCACCAGTGAATCCTAGTACCCAACTACACCCTTCTAGCTAGTGCCATTATAGACACGCATTATATTTCATCCCTGCAATCTCCCATCTTCTAACGCTTTGCTCAACCAACAACTCAAGAGACCTCAGAAATCACCATACCAGCATAGACCCATTAGCTCAAACCCCCGGACTGCAGCTCGAATCTGGTCCACCTTCAACTCCATTCTAACTCAAGAAACAAGAACAGCAGCTGTATCTCACTGCAATTCGAGTTCCAGTGTCAACATCAAGTTACAAGACCCTAACCTCAATCTCCATATCCTCCAGGTACCCATTGCAGCATCCCACTCACAGCTACATCTCGGCCTCTCAAAATCCATAACAAGCGGACCTTGAATCAAAACCCCAACTCGACTCCACCCATCTCAAAACAATCTATCAAATAACCCATCTATATGGTTTTCAATTGAAGCTCAGAGAACCAATTCGACAGATTCATCTCAAGGGTTGGTTGAATACTCATTTCGATCTCCATCTTCTCCCTGTTGTTCTCAGATTCGAACCCCTTTCCAATTTCTGATCTCACAGCAGCATCAATTTCTCGCTAAACCACGAACTCAGCTCTTTAATCCACCAGCGAAACTCATCGATCTGGTCTTCTGGCTCTTCTATTCAATTCGACAGCAATCTTCAATCAAACCCTAGCTTCTAATTCCCGAGCAATACAACACAGATACATGAACTCGAGCTCAATATTCGATGAACAACACCATTCATTCCAAAACCCTAGCTCTTGAGATCCCAAATTCCCTCAAATTTCTTCCAATCTAGCTCCTTCTATCTCTCACGGTAAACAACAAACTAAATTCGAAAAGAACGATTTCCTTCTTCACGACCAAATGATAAGGTTGCTCGTACGGCCATTATTAAGGCACCCCGGACAATGGATATGGGCCACCAATAAATCTCTTTGTATTGTCGGTCCTTGGGAACCGACAAGCTTAATTGTTGACTTTGCTTACAACCTTCTCATACGGACCGGAATGGCCTCGTTCTTTCGCCGATAAACCGCCTTTTGCTCCAATTGGGATGATTTCCGCTTCTTTTCCTCCGTGCGACTCCAGAGTACCTAACAACTCAAAAACACACGTAAAGTGCATAATTCACAAGAAAAATAGCAAAGACAGCGTAACTACTAGATAGTAAATACGGTGTATTCTACACCTATCAGTTGTATTGTCTCGACTTTGTCCATAGACAATCACTTTCGGTAAGAGGACTTATAGGTGGATAAATTAAATATTGTGGTGTATTTGGGTACCCTCGTCTTTTCACAATTAGCTTTTGTGTACTTTCTTTGGATACCCACTCAATTTTGCCTCTTTCACATTTTATCTCACACTCAATTTTTCATCGCATATTGCGTCAACCTAAGGAGAACCTAAGATTTTTTATATCCTTTGTTTTCTAAATTTTATGAGTGGATAATATCTTTCATAAATAGTAAGTTCAAGACAATTTGTGTTTTTTTTTTTGAAGTAATTGTGACAATAGTAAAAAAAAAATGCATTCAATAGGGATGTTGGAAGGTGTTTAATGTTTTTGTGCAGACTCGCTAAATGGGTATATAAAAAAAAAATCAGAGGATATAATAAACTATAACATCACACATACCCGTAGTGATGTTCAATTATATAATGGGATTTTGATAATAAACACACGATTACTTGGATTACGGTTTGAATACTCTACCTTATTATAATTTAAATTCTTCGGTGCTTTCTTTCAATTTTATTGAAACCATGATCCTCATAGCGCTTCAGATCATGAAGAGTTCCTGAATATTTTTGGTATCACTCGAAGGTTATGATAAAGTATCTCGAGGTCGAAACCTTGAATTCGCGGTGGAGTACTACAATGTTATGGATGAACACTTGGTCATAGATAGTGATATTATCTATATAGAATACTCCAAAATTGTTAATCATTCCCATTTACTCTGTTGCATAACATACGTAGTTTTTAGTTTATTAGAAGAAGAAGAAATGAGAGCAACAAAGATCGATCAAGAATTATCATTTCTTCTAACCTTCTAATTGAAAGTGTTGTGTTTTATGGTGGGGGAGTTTGCACGTCATTTTGCTATTTTTTTGTTGATATTTGTGTGAACTCTAAGATTATAATATGAAATATAAATTCAGAAGAAAAAATCGCGGTAATCGACAAGTTTTCAGTTATGTTGCTATTGATTGTTTGAACATTTTTAATGGGTATTTTCTTTTAATATTTTTACTATCCTCTCTTTTGTGAAACTCTTTTCTATACGTGGAGTGAGTACCTTGCAAACGTGAATATAACATATTTAAGTGATGAACATGTCTGCAGTTGCATAGTCTTAAAAAAAAAAAAAAAAAACTTACCTAGATCTTGAAAATAAAACAAAATTAAGGTATTGCCGCGCATTCTTTTCGGATTTTTTTTGTTGTTAACCAAGATGGGGTATTGTTTTATTTTTTCTTAGAAGTACTTAAAAGAATAATTATTTTATCTTCAATTGATTAGGTTTAGTAGTTGAAGTTTGATAAGGATCTACAAACACGGTTGAACTAAAAATATAAAATCCATATATAAAAAAGTTAACTGACAAATAATTCTAATAATCCATACTTTTGCCATTTTTTTTATTTTTATCACTCTAAAAACTTTTTTGTCTAACAAAATTACTGGGAATGTTATAAATACCCTTCACTTTGGTTCAACTTGCACAAATATCCCAAAGGGTAAGAAGTAAAATTTTTTGGAGTCAACTTGTGTTAGTTGCTTCTAGTGATGGATACTTTTTAAGTTGAATGAGGTTATATTTTCAGGGGCGAATTTTGAGGGGTATTTATAACTTACCCATAAAATAAATCTAGCAAACATCTTCATTAGATACAGTTTGAAGTAAAACCAAAAGGAAATGTAGAAAGGAATCAAGAAAAAAAAACAAAAAATATTATTATACCTCATTTTGTTGTCCCAGGGAGCTTATAATTGTACGCAAAGCCATGCGGAGATGAGCATTTTCTCGATGGAAAGAACTCGGTCTGCTCGGGGTGTAAGATGATCGACGGAAAACTCACAAGTCAGGCAAATGATATTTACATAACCAACCACTGATAACAAACATATAACTTAATGTAATAACACCTAATGAAATAACTAAGCCTAATAGTAGAATCATGAGCCATGTTCACATTTCATGTTAGTGTTTTATTGTTCTACATTGTCAAAACCTCACACATTGGCTAGACTATAACCTAAAAACCTAGATGAGAAAACATCATCTTGCAATATTTAAGAGAGGCTACCACAACCCTGACTTCTTTAAAACTTTACAACACATGCCACAAACATAACATATATCTAGCATGTTTCTACTTTTGCTTATCCAATAAGAAATAAGATTTGCATAACATAAAAGTAGGTTCACCTGATTATGGGGCTCAGCCCTAGTATCCAACAAGAAAGAAATATAAATAGCTTTATGTTGAAATAAATTAAAAATTGTCTTGCATACAACATAATAATTCTCACATACTGATTAATTTAATCACAAACATGAGTAGATTTTTTATTTTTATCCCATCCTTGTTACCCCAACTACTTTATAGTAGGTCCATAATATCTAAACCCTTTTTGTTAGCTTATTAAATTACAGTTGTAGAAAAGTCTCTTTTCCTCCGCTATCCATGTGCCTGATTTTATTTGACCAAAAACTGCATAACTCAAACACTTAGTTACATACATTTCTTTGATTTATTAGTACGAAAACCAAGACTGCTTATACCAGACATCCTCAGAGTATAGTAATTTTTATGGAACTGAATCATTTGTATTCGCACAAGCAATATGGTTTACTTTGTTTCATTTGTTTCTTTTTGTTAATTATTTATATTTTGTCTAAGGTTCTTGTTCGGTGGTACCTCAGATTACTCTTCGAACTCTTGCCTAAACCATGATGAATATTTTCAAAGTTTCATCAATTATCATTATAAAGGAGCATATCCACAGCTAATGGTTGTCTAACAAACATGGTTTTCCTTTGAAGATGCAAAACTACACTAGTTTTTTATAACAGTTTCATGGTGAGGAGAAATCTAAAATTTGGTAAATCCTCGTCTATCTTAGAATAAATGTGCATGAGATTATTTTCTACCATGAAAGGGAAAAAAATTATTATGAAGATTATTTTGGCATGTTGATAAACATTATGCAGAAAATTTCTATTCCACTATAAGAAACTATAATCACCATAAACCGGTCTCATGATGGACCTCATTATCTTTAGGGCTAATAAATGCATGGCATAAAGAAAAAAATATCTATGACCAATTAAGTTTGATATATTTATCTTTGGAATAATGATCATGTGATATTTATAAGTGGTTCCCATTTATTTTTCACAAAAAACCGGTCACCAGTCACAAAATGGATTTTTTCCAATGCGGTGACTTGAACAATAATCTCTTTTTGTCTATAAGATTTTGTTAAGTCATACAAACCAATTGCTATCTATATTTTATATCAATTCAATGAGATGATATGAGATATCAAGATACCTAATCATTATTTTTCTTTTTTTAGCCAATGATTTGATGTTTATTTATTTCTTATGTTGATTTTGAAAGAATATCAATGATCATTTAGAACGAACTTTTACCATTAGAATATGATTTTATCTAACCAAGAACCGTTGGTTTCTATTCCTTACAGAAAGTCATTTATCAACCACAAAAGTATATTTGTTTTTTTAGAAAGAGAAAAACGGTAATGATTTTATTTACTTTTTAAAGAATTTGTTTCTTCTGTCTTTCCTAAAAGATGAAATACAATACATTATCATTTTTTTTATAATAAAAGAATTTTATTGAGCAATTAACCGATATTGTTTTGCATGTCTTTAGCTAGAAGACTGCAAAGCTCAGAGTTGAAAGACTCATATGCTTCAAGATTTGAAGTTGTCACTCTTACTGATTTTGCTATAGAATCAACTACTTGATTGTCATTTCTACCAACAAAGTAAAGACACATTGACTAAATTTTGAGATTAAGCGTTTTATCTCTTTTATTATATTCATATTTTCCCATTGAACTAGCAAGGTGCATCCAGTTATAGATTGTATGACAAGCTTTGCATCGGCTTCAATATGTATATTGTCCAACTGCTTTTCTTTTGACCAAGATAAAGCCTCCTGCACTGCCATACACTCTTCAGGCTCTGCACTTAATGCTCCATTTGATTCCATTGCAGGTACTAGTATGATCTCGCAAAAAAAGACCAATGCCAAGTTGATTAGTGTCAATATCAAACGAAGCATCAATATTAATTTTCATAGTTCCAAACAAAGGCGTATTCCAATGAGATTGTTTATCAGTAAACTGAGTGCCTAAACTATATACAGTTTCATGCAGATGTAGAGCTAAATAATATTATATCTTATGCGTTGATATTGATGTTGTAGGGTTTAGAGTTACTCCCTGAAAAACAACATCACATCTATCCTTGCAAATCATCCAAGTACCTATCATGAATGTATACAATAGTTTTTCCTCTATAGTTGTATTGTTTATGAACCAACTTATAACCCATTCTGAACCCGATTGATAATGTTGTCTGACTGATTCGATGTTAATTTTAATATCCTTCTAGACTTTACTTTCATGGCTACAATCAAATATAATGTGCTCCATAGTTCCATCATAGTGACTACAGATGTCACAGCGAGTATCCATGTCCACATTATATTTGTCTAGACTGTGTTTAGTATAATTAAGTTCCCTGATACACTTCCATGAAAACAACTTGATTTTGTGTGTTGTTCTGCATCTCCATAATCTTCTCTACACAGTGTTTTTGACTGTCACTCCATTGACTTGAGCTTCTCTATTAGACGTATTTAGCAGCTTGTATGTACTTTTAACTGAGGACTTGCCATCTTTAGCAGGAATCTAGATCATGACATCCTTCTTTGTTTTATCAATGAAAATATTTTGTATTCTTCTTGAAGTATCAGCATCAAATAAATGACCAATTAGGGTAATGTTCCATTGATTTGTGAGTTCAACAACTTCTCCATAAAATCTGAAAGTATCATTTTGAGGGATAGGTGGATGATTCATACCTAGGATCCACTTGTCTAACCAAATTTTTGTATGTTCACCATTGTTGATCTCCATGAAATAATGTTGCTGCAGAATATTCAAACCTTTAGTAATTTCATTCCAAGTGTAAGAACAGTTTTTTTGCTTCTATCTTTTAATGGATGATGTCTCTGGTTTTGAAGTATTTGCTTCTCAGTATTTGAACCATGAAATGACTTGACTCATTGCAGATCCTCCAAGCTGACTTGGTGAGAAGAGCTAAGTTGAGCTTTTCTAAATCTGTGAAGTCAAAACCACATATGTCTTTAGAAGCACAAATATTATGACAAGCAATTGGATTGGATCCTCTATTAGATTTATGACCCCAAAAGAATTTCCTTTCTATAATGGTGAGTTGACTTATGAGATTATTAGGAAGCTTAAAAGTACCCATCTGATAAACAGGGATATAATTAAGGATTAAGACATGCTTGATCATGAAACCTCTTCCATCTTGAGAGATATTGATGGAGGACCATGTAGAGAATCTTGTTTCAAAGTATTTCTTGATACTTTTGAAAGTCTCTTGTTTAGAGTGACCAATAATGAGTGGTGAACCCAAATATTTCTCCTTAAAAGTCATTATATTGACTCCAAGAATATTTGTGAGAGCTTCTGCAACTCTATGCTTAGTTCTTTTGCCAAAATGAACTGCAGATTTATCAAAGTTGATAACATGACCTGATTGAGAACTGAAATTATGAAGTAACATTAATAAATTATTGACTGAAGTAAGATTTGCTTGAGTAAAAATCAAGCAGTCATCTGCAAAAAGCAAATGATTAATGGCTGGAGCAAGTGCAACCACTTTAATACCTTGTATTGTTTTGTTTTCTTGAGCATAAGTGACATGCCTAGAAAGAAATTCCATACATATGATGAAAAGATAAGGAGAAAGAGGATCTCCTTGTCTGATTCCTCTTGTGGGTGTAAATTCTTCGAAGGGGGTTCCTTTGAGCATAGATGATAAAGTGGTAGTGATGATGCATTGTTGAACCAAATTACAGAAGTCCTCACAGAAGCCAAAATACTGAAAAAATTTCAATAAAAAAGGCCATTCTAGCCGGTCAATGGCCTTGGACATATCTAGCTTGAGTGCCAACCATCCAATTTGTCCAATTTTCTTTTACATGGAGTGAATAATTTCTTGTGCAATAACCATATTATCATGAATGAGTCTACCAGTTACATAAGAAGCCTGAAAGGGAGACATAATCTTGGTCATCAGTGGTTTCATATGTTCACTAAGATCTTTGATATAATCTTGTATAAATTATGCACATACCTATAGGTCTGTAATCAGCAGCACACATGGATTTCTTGTTTTTTGGAATGAGATAAATATAAGTCTTGTTGATCTGTCTTGAAATATAATTAGACTCAAAAACCCTAGAAACCATCAGACAAACATCATTGCCAACTATATTCCATTGGCTTGCTTGAAATCCTTCTGGACCTGGAGCACTCCAATTTTCATACTTTTAAGAGTATCAAAGATTTCTTGAGATGAAGGAATACTAGTGAGACAGTTATTAACATATTCAATGATAACTGTTGCAAATATGTTGTAAAGTCCTTCTTCAAGAATAGGATTAGATGTTGAATTGATTTGTTTAAAATGCTGAGTGAAATGTATTGATATTTGATCTCTTGTTTGAATCCAGTTTCCATCAGGGTCTTGAATAGAATCAATGTTATTCCTTGTTCTTCTTTTATTTGCTTTTGTATGAAAATATTTGTTGTTGTAGTCCATCTCTTTCATGAAATTATCTCTTGACTTTTGTTGGTAGAAATCACTTTGAACCTTGTGCCACTTATTCAGTTCATTGTTGATGCTAATGATGCTATCTTAAACATTAGAATTTTGAGGACCTTCTTGCAGTAACTTTAGATCCTTTTGAAGATTATCCATATTTTGGTTAATGTCACCAAAGTGCTCCTTATTCCACAGAGATAGTTTCTTTTCTTGTAATATGAAGTTTTGGATTAATCAAATGCGGGAGAGCCATGGACACAAGATTTCCAAGCATTAGCAATGAAAATAGCACAATTTTCATCATTTAACCAAGTTAAGAAAAACTTAAAAGGTTTCCAGGAGTTTGGGACTGTGGCATCAGTTACAAGCATAATTCGGCTGTGGTCACTTCCTACTTGTTTCAAATGCATGATCTTAGAATTAGGAAAATGAACAGATCAATTACCATTACCTAGGGCCATATTGATTCTAGATTTTTTTGATCATGTACCTAGATTGTTATTGGTACAAGTGTAGTTTTTTCCTATATAGCCAATATCCTTTAAACCACAATCATTTATATTGCCATTAACTAGACCATCAGAGGAGGAAGAAGCCACATTGTTATTATCAAAGAGATGAAAATTAAGATCTCCTAGGACTATCCAAGGATTATTGTTAGCTATGTTATGCGTAAAGTCCTATTGCTCTTTTTTATTGCTATAATTTCTATAGCCATACATGCATGTTAAAAGGAATTCAGGTTTACTAGGGTCTCCCTGAACAACCACATTAAACATGTTACACTAAGAATCTACCACATCACAAGTAAAGCCATTATTCCAGAGTAAAACAAGACCACCTGAAAGACCTACAGATTCTATATAAGCAGTATTTGGGTATTCATACTTTTTAAGAAGAGGGAGACATTTAAGTTGGCGTATTTTGGTTTCACATAGAAAGATAATATCTGGATTTTTGGTCCTTATTAAATCACTCAGATGATTTATGAAATTAGCCTTATTAAATTCTTGAACATTCCATGAAATGATCCTCATTGTAAGCACCTCACTTTTACTATGAATTAGGAAAAATTATCTGTAACAAAAATAATAAAGATATGAAGGACTAGCTTTTGAGAACATTTATTGCCATGCAGAGATGTAATATGTTTACGTAAAAATTTAATCCTAAAAAGAATGTTTAATGAACTATAAAATTTAAGATAAATTAAGAGGGTGTAAAAGAAATGCAAGGACTAGTTAAAGTTTTATATACATGTATCTTCGTTTGTGAATTAACAACTTGATTACCTTTCTCTATGATCTTTTGAGAAGTTTGATTGTCTGTGTTGATATAAGAAGCATTGATAATGGAAGTTTCTTCTTGGGCCTCGGTAGTAGAACTTTTAGTGATTGTAATTCGTTTTCCAAGTATTGTGGCTCTTGTGTCTTCACTCTCACCCTTTTTCAGCAAAAAAATACATATTGATAACTTTACCTTGTTTAGGAAGAATAAAAATGCAGTTTTGATAAATTTCTTTGGGTTAGACTTTGCTACTGGAGCTTTACTGGTTGTGATTTGATATATATTCTTCCTTATACTAATTGCTTTACCAAAAAAGTATGGCTTTTCATGAGATTTGAGTAAGAATTCCTTTGCATCTTTACAAGCAACCTTGCAATGTTTAATAACATAACATTCAGAACATATTTCAGATGGTTGCATTTCATAAAAGAATTTGATCCAACGGCTTGTTCCAGCATTAGTGATAGTTTTCACCCCTCTTCTAAATGGATATGAGAGGTCTATGTTAACACAAACTTTCACCGGGTCGCTGCCTACTGGAACTGCATCTTTTGGCTCAATAGCTATTATTTCACCCATGTACTACCCATCTTTGAAACTGAATCTAAGTTCATGTGTTCTGGCAATAAGAATTTGAATTGAATCCAAAAATGTTGGAATCCCCAGTGCTTCTATGTGTAGATCATTTTAGGGATATAATCATGAACCACTAGAAAATGCTTGTTAATGCTCCATGGCCTCTCATCAATGACTTTGTTGAGAAGATCCCAGTTGTTGAATTTAAAGATCATCATGTTTGGCTCGACCTCCACTATTTTAACCTCTTTTTCAGATATAAAATGCCATGTGAACTTGATGTAGGTTTCTACCACTTCAACCTTGATTTTCCCTTCTATTATCACTTTGCCTATAGCGCTTGCCTCCCATCGAGTTTCTTCCCATTCATCACTATTGTTGACTTGTTGAAAAGTCACAACTTCAAAAGTATCACCTAGATCTAATGTAGCTTGTTTGAACTTGTTAACAAGATCTCCGAGTTGGCTTGAACTACCCTTCTCCATTGTACTGATGAGTTTTTTCTTAGGGTTTATGCTTAATCTGAAGAAAAATATTTCATGTTTTATGGGTAAGGTATAAGTAATTTCTATATACGTAGAAGAGCTAAAAATATTTTTTGGAATGAGATTCCTACAAATCTGGAATATGAATGAATACTGACTTTTTCATGGTAGGTTTTGCAGCTAGATAACTAAATGCAGAGCAAAAATAGGCAAAAAAAAATCCATTCAACCCTACCATTACGCCGTTTGAATTTTTTTGAAATTTTTTCAAGGCGGGATAATCTTCTGATCTGAGCTTCTGAGTTAAACTGATCCATGATATTTTTCTTCTTCCATTTCATACAACTGATATCATCACAGACATATCCTGCTATCGAACGTTGAGCAGCTTTCTCATCAAACGCTTTGATCAAAACAAACGAGAAGGGAAACACCATTAATGATAAAACAATCTGTAAACACATATTGGAGACGCAGAAAAAGAGTTAGCAACAAATGAATAAGTGAAAGAAACAAAACTTAAAAATAAAAAAATTACTATTGTAGAGAAGATGATCCTGAAAATTTAATTTTTTAACATAAACCGTTAGCAGCAAGGTTAAAGAATAATTTTAATAAAAAACTATAGTAAAAACATTAGCAAAAGTGGTGAAGATCAGATCATAAAATGGAAGAACAAATGCTGAGTCAACTCGTTTTTTGTCGCCCGATCCTCAGAGGTTTCGGAGTTTACGATCCTCGTTTCCTGTAGTATATTAGCACTTATTTTATTATTTTTTTGATAATAATAACATTATCATTACATTAACAATTGCAAATACCGATAAATCGGGAAATTGCCGCACTCTCGAGGGATGTTGATTTTTTTTTTATCTTCGTAAAAATAATCTCAAATATTTAAAACCTATTCTACTTAGCGTTGGCACATGGCATGACACAAAAGATTAGAAGGTCTAGCCGTACCCTTCTTGCTAGCCTATATCGTTATATTTAGGTAGTTGAGTCTGAGAATTCACTGAATACCCTTGAAGATTGAAGACTAAAGATCATATGAAGACATAAAACAAGAACTTCATTAACAAAGGTAAGCGAATACTGACTATCCCATTTGACTTAGCGTCTTGTACCATTATATATTTGGAGACATGTGTCGTTGTTTTTATTAATTGATGATACACAAAGAAGGATTTTCGAGTTCAAGCTTGTTCCTTACGAATCTCGACAATTGAATTAAAACAATTACGTTTAAAAGAATTATCATATTTGAGGTTGAGTTGTTGAATATACTATGTTTGCGCATGAAGTACCTAAAACTCCAACTTTTCCTAGAGTTTGCCAACCACTTTTGGCACTTCACCAACTGTGCAATTTGAAGAGTTTTATGTTGACATCCAACTTTGCCTAAAGTTTGTAATCCACTTTTCTTAGTTTGCAAACTGTGCAATTTGGAGAGTTTTCTATTGGTATCCCACTTTGCTAAGAATTGGTGAACCACTTTACTTAGTTCCCGAGATGTGCAATTTGGAGTGTTTTCTGTTGACTTCATAAAGCTTCTTGAGTTCATGAACCTTGTTTTTCATTTCAAAAAATACATGTAAATTGGATGTTACAGAACCGTAATTAACTTGCTTGCTTGATTCATGAACCATATGCGTTAGCTCGTGAACTTATTGACAAATACGTGCATGCACCATTCTTCTTTGTATCACAAGAAAAACTTCTTGCACGCCTATTAGTTTTCATTATTGATATCATGCTATTGTGAGTAAGTTAATTATTTTCGTAATTATATGGAAGCTAAACTTTAAAAGTATATTTCTTTCACAAGTACTTGATTATCATTCTTACGGCTTCTATCAAAGCAAAGAAACTTAATTGCTAGAATTTTCTAACTACAAAAACAAGTTTACTTGACCAAATAAGAAATCTATTCTAAGTAGTATTGATATTACTAGGAATCAAAGTAATACATAAATATGGAAACTAGTTCACAAACTTAATTAGGAATGTAACTATGCAAGTAACAGCTTCTTGACCTTTAAGCAACCTAGTAATATTCATCATTATGAATAAAGGACTCTTTGTTACAGTGATTCTCAATCCTTGCACGTTGTGCATCCTCGTAGTTGTAAGAGTCGTCCTCCATAAACATAGGTTTCCTCGAGAAACATAATTAGGTTACGACTTTTAAAATCTTCAGCTGAGATTCGTGAAACTCGTTCAGACTATCTTTTACATGATAGATATTTGTTATCCACGATTTTATCTTGATTAGCGTAGTTATTTTCTAATCTAAGGTCGGTCTCTTATGATATATGGTCATTCAAAAACTATACGTGAATGAATAAGATTTATAAAAACTACAAGGTGTTATTCCTCTCGTATATATCTTGTTAGTTCAACAAGATTGCAATTTATATAAGCTTGACTTAGATAGATCTTATGAATAATTAGGTATCTCTATAAACTTTGAAGAGTATAACCATAATTATTGAGGTTTGCTTTGACAAGATCCCTCATACCAAATAGATTTCAATTCCCTTGGTTATCATATCTGAAGGAAATCAAATATGTAATTTATTGTAGTATTCACGAAGGACTATGGAGCAACTCCTAGGCTTGTAAAGGACGTCAGTTGGGTAATAATGTACGTAGGGTATGCGAGATCTAAGAGATTTATGGGCACAAATACAACTGAATAAATTGGACGGAACATTTGGTCTCTACTACATTCTAGGTAGAATATTGATAGCATCCCAGTATCTGTAGCGGCTTAATATAGTGTTAAAAACTGGATGAGGTCCAGGGTTTTTTCTACTACATTACATTTTTCCTTCTCAGCAAACTTTCCGGTGTCTTGGATTATTTCTATTTCGTATTATATTATTTATCATATAATTAAAATGTGACAACTAACACATTAATCAACCTAGAAAGTTTCTCTCGTCAAAAAAGATCTAACAACACATTTTCTTTTCCGTAGTATATTAGTTATCATATAATTAAAGTGTGACAACTAACACATTAATCAGCCTAGAAAGTTTCTCTCGTCAGAAAAGATCTAACAACACATTTTCTTTTCTGTAGTTTATTATTTATCATATAATTAAAATGTGAAAACTAACACATTAATCAACGTAGAAAGTTTCTCTCGTCAGAAAATATCTAACAACACATGTTCCTGTTAAATTTGAATCTTAGAATGTAGATCATACAAGACCCCAACAACAAGCATACATAAAAAAAAACCACAAAACACAATACTACTCAACATAGTAATCTATCTACACTATGTAACTAAAAACTCTTACTTTTTACACAAAAATTGAAAAAAATAAAAGAAGATAAATTGTAAGATTACATAAATACGCGTACCACGTGGTAAGAACTGAAAGGACCTACTTGCTTTTTGTGTGTAAGCATCCCTCCAATGCGTTGTAGTTTCCAATGTATTATTAGGACCGGTGAAGGAGAGTGAAGTGAGTTAATTTTTCTTTTTACTAGAAACAAACAGAAGAACACTCTCTCTCCTTATCTCTTTGTCTCTCAATGGACAGAAAAGAAAAAGAAGAAAGAAGAAGTAAAATTGGTAGAAAAGGAACCAAGAAGACTCCAGTAAGAGCTGCTGCAGAGAACAATGGTGATGATGTCTTGCTAAAAGATATGTTATTAGAAGATAAGAATAAGATTGTTGTAAGCTTTTCTCTTACTTCTATTTCATTTTAATCCCCTTTTATATTTAATATTCATTTTTTTCTAATTCTTCTTCTTGTTTTTTATTTTGGTCTTTTTGACTTTTCAGCTCATACATAAATTCAGACCTTGAAGTTTCGATATCATACTAGGTTGACCTTGTGGATTCGTACCTTATTAGATCATCAAAGGTTACACTATTTTTACAATTTTGAATATGGATCTTGTTAAGACTAAATCTTGTCGAATTAAGATCTGAACGTATTGATTGTACAAGGATTTTCCATACAGGTTCACGAACGAAAAAATTGGTGGTGTACTAGGTACCCTCTCATTATTTAGATATTGTTTTGATACTTGTCTTCTGGATCACTCTAGTAAATGTGTTAACTTCGATCCTTAAAGTCTTCAAAAGTTTAGTTATTTTTTCTTCATTTTAGGTTTTGTCCCACGTGGTTTTCCTGACCAGGTTTTAATGAGGCATCATGTGGATGACGTTTAATAATCATTTAAAATTTTGATAATGAATCTATTTACTTGGTCCAGATTTTGTTTCATTAGGTTTTCATGAGGCATCATGTAAATGACGTTTAACCATTATTTAAAATGTTGATAATGAATATATTTACTTGGTCCATATTTTGTTTCATTAGGTTTTAGTGAGGCAAGTTACTTCATTAAGTCTTAATTACATACTTGCTAGTATTTTAAAAAAATTCACTTTTAAGTTTTTCTGGTCTGTTCGTAATAACTTAGACACAATGGTCACCGGGACGAGTGTTATAAATATATTATGTATGAGGAATTAATATCTCAGGTTAAACACTTATCTAAGATGCCGACGTGTTTATCTCTAATATAAAACAAAGCATGGACAACTTAGCTTAGATAAAGGACGCTCTGGATTCATTCTTGGGGAAGCTAAATCTATGGTTGTGGTTGTTTACATCATTATTGTATCATTAATTTTTTATAATGAATATTTTATTAATCTCTCATTATAAATGTCTTATAATTATGTTAATTAATATACTTTCATTAAATTATAATCATTAATATACTTTCTCTGCGAGATGACATATCATCAATCGCAGTCATTGTGATTACCAATTTCATTTTTCCGATAGGTACTTGCGGTTGGGTTTAAAGAGTCACGAGAATTAAACATCGGATGGGAATACCGCTTCCCGGGTAAGGGTTAACATCCAATCGATTCCAATTTTCATACTTATCGAAAAAAATGGAATCACGAATTAAGAACAAAAAAACATTGTTATTCCAAAAGTGAAAACGTATTTGTGGCCACCTAAGTGAAGTTTACCTATTTTCTTTTGGTACAAGACCATTTTGGATTTGATGGAGGGAAACCAATGGGTTATGTATCTTTTTTTTTTATATATATGATCCGCGGCAAGACATGTTTTGGTGATATAAATTGGGCAATGATCATTATTGTATCATTAATTTTTTATAATGAATATTTATTAATATCTCATTATAAATGTCTTGTAATTATGTTAATTAATATACTTTTATTAAATTTCTTATGAATTTTTCATTATAAATATCTTCTTACATCATAAATATCTTAATTTAATAGATGTCTCACAATTTTCTTAATGAATATACTTTCATCATTAATATTTTATTAATGTTTCCTTATAAATGTTTTATGATTATCCTAATAAATACTTTCATTAAATAAATAATAAATTTGTTAATAATCATATCAATTAGTAGTATTTGTTGGTGGTCCATGGAGCCGGTGATGATGGTGATGAGGTAGTGGTGATGGGCGGTTCTGGTGGTGGTAGTGTAGGTGGTCAGTGTGGTAGTCAGGTAGTGGAGAATTCTTACTCTATGTGAAAATAAGCTGGTTATAATACAAAAAAAAAAAAAAAAAAAAAAAAAAAAAAAAGATTGTACAGGCTGACCGCAATTTACCCTAAAAACAACCCGATAAAAATTTAACGTTGATAGTGTAATGTATATTTTATTGGGATGGTAACCTCGTTTCATTGGTCCCATTATATGTTTCATTCTTATGGTTTCTTCTAAACACCTATTACGGTCAACCTAGCAATTCTCAAAAAAAAAACAACCATGGAAACAAATTGCATTAACCCAGGGTAACAGGTTAATGCACAATCCATCGCGTCATGTGCTTATTTTAGAGATCCCTTAGGATGGATTGTTGTTTTCAAGTTCTCTCTTAATTTGCATGTAACAAACTAAGAATAAGAAACTTCACCTTCGGGTTAACCTCCCAACTTCTCTTAATTTGCGGACAACATAAGTTTTGGAACAACAAGGCCCTAAAATGTAATCCAGGTCACCTACTGTTACGGTGAGAACTAATAGTGGCATTGATGTTATTTCGGTCAACTTATCCGATTTGATTCCAAATGCGATTTCCACATTAGCCCGACGTTAATCCGTGTAGAAAAAAGAAAAAATCAATCAATCCGATATAGCTCCGTGGTATAGCATCGTGCATGATAACGTTTTGGAATAACAATTAGAGAAGGAGAAGAACTTCTCTAAGCGGATGACATATCATCAATCTACAGAGTCATTGTGATTCTGCCAATTTCATTTTTCCGATAGGTCTGCGGTTGGGTTAAAGAGTCACGCACTTAAACATCGGGTGGGAATACCTGCTTCCCCGGGTAAGGGTTAACATCTAATCGATTCCAATTTTCATACTAATCGAAAAAAAAATGGAATCACCAATTAAGAACAAAAAACATTGTTATTCCAAAAGTGAAAACGTATTTGTGGCCACCTAAGTGAAGTTTACCTATTTTCTTTTGGTACAAGACCATTTTGGATTTGATGGAGGGCAACCAATGGGTTATGTATCTTTTTTTTTTTTTTTTATATGATCCGCGGCAAGACATGTTTTGGTGATATAAATTGGGCAATGAACATATAGACAATGATCAACTCCCGTGCCGTTACGGCACGGGTCAAGGCCTAGTCTCTAATATAAAACAAAGCATGGACAACTTAGCTTAGATAAAGGACGCTCTGGATTCATTCTTGGGGAAGCTAAATCTATGGTTGTGGTTGTTTACATCATTATTGTATCATTAATTTTTTATAATGAATATTTTATTAATCTCTCATTATAAATGTCTTATAATTATGTTAATTAATATACTTTCATTAAATTGCGGAGAGAAAAAAATTCCATATCTTTTTGAAATTCCATATCTTGACTTGAGTATTCATTTTTCATTCATAATATTGGAATTAATGCCACGTGTGCGAGTTGTAGGGGGTGGTCAGGAGAACCACAACCCTTGATTTATCTTTCCAAAGAAACCACCGAGTGAAGCATGTAGTGAGACCTACTGAAAAAATTTTTAGAATTGTCTTAATAAATATACTTCATTAATGTTTACATCATTAACCTATCAATTAATTTTTGCTGATCAAATTAATATACTTTATTTTGCTGATCAAATAACCTATCAATTACACAGCTCTCTGTGGAAACGATCTCTTACTACTGCTATAAGAATAATTTAGCATGTATCATTAATTTGTGGACTTACTACTGATATAGCTCCGTGGTATAGCATCGTGCATGATAACGTTTTGGAGTAACAATTAGAGAAGGAGAAGAACTTCTCTAAGCAGATGACATATCATCAATCTAAGCAGAGTCATTGTGAATACCGCAATTTCATTTTTCCGATAGGTACCGCTATTGGGTTAAAGAGTCACAGAATTAAACATCGGATGGAATACCGCTTCCCTGGTAAGGTTAACATCTAATCGATTCCAATTTTCATACTTATCGGAAAAAAATGGAATCACGAATTAAGAAAAAACATTGTTATGCCAAAAGTGAAAACGTATTTGTGGCCACCTAAGTGAAGTTTACCTATTGTCTTTTGGTACAAGACCATTTTGGATTTTATGGAGGGCAGCAAAAATAATGATGTAAACAACCACAACCATAGATTTAGCTTCCCCAAGAATGAATCCAGAGCGTCCTTTATCTAAGCTAAGTTGTCCACAACCCTTGTATCATTAATTTTTAGAATAAATACTTAATTAATCTCTTATCATAAATGTCTTATAATTGTCTTAATAAATATACTTCATTAATGTTTACATCATTATTGTATCATTAATTTTTAGAATAAATACTTAATTAATCTCTTATCATAAATGTCTTATAATTGTCTTAATAAATATACTTCATTAAATAAATAATAAATTTGTTAATTAAGAAACATAATAACTTTTAAAATTGTTTTTTATCCAATTCCATTTTCTAAATATATTTTTATTAAATAAATAATAATTATATTAATAATTATATCAATAGAAATTAGGGATAACCAAAGGTGGCGTTTGAGAGTGGTGATGCATGGAGCCTATGGACGATAGTGATGGTGGTGGAAAAGGTAGTGGTAATGAGTCGTTCACATATGGTGGTGCAGCAGGTTCAGTGGTCGTAGTGAAAAAATGTTTATTGTATGTCGTTTGAACAAAAATGGAAGTGGTAAGATGAATAATCTCATAAGTTGACATAGCCTACAAAGTAATATCATGTTTATTGTATGTTTATTGTATGTTTATTGGTCATAGGTAAGATGACATGGCTAAAGTTGGGATAATTTTTTCAGCAGGTCTCACTACATGCTTCACTCTAAGTGGTTTCTTCGAGACATATAATTCGGTCAACCTACGTGAGAAACATAATATTTAAAAAATATGAAAAACAATTATCAAAGTTATATATAGCCAACAAAAAAAAATAAAAAGGGTTAAAATTGACATAATCTTTCTAACTTATTATGGACAATTGTCATTTTTATTCTTGCAATAGATACATCTAAGGTTGTAAGTGTTTCTCATAACTAATGATTAAAAATTTATCTAACGTCTAAAATTTATTTAACAATTACTATTTTTTCATTTATCTTGCATAATAACCATTATATTAATTTTCCATGGTAGACGTTGCATCAAAAACGATAATAACTAAATTATTCTATTAACAAATATTTTTATTAAATAATGATATTAAATATAATTCGATTAACTAATGTCTAAATTGGCCAACATTTATTAAGTGGATCGGTGGTGCAGGTTCAGTGTCGTAGTGAAAAAATGTTTATTGTATGTCGTTTGAACAAAAATGGAAGTGGTAAGATGAATAATCTCATAAGTTGACATAGCCTACAAAGTAATATCATGTTTATTGTATGTTTATTGTATGTTTATTGGTCATAGGTAAGATGACATGGCTAAAGTTGGGATAAGATAAATCAAGGGTGAACAATATTACTCCAAAAGTATGAGGTTTAGAATTAATATTGGATACATGTACATTTTAAAAACTAGCCCTTAACCCGTGCCGTAACGGCACGGGCCATGATGCTGGTTCATTTTTAATATATCGTATAATTTGTGTCCCGAATACTTATCAACTCCTTATGATTTAATATTTGTTTGCCATAAAAATAGTTAGGATTTTCCTCTCTTTTTTTTTTTTGTTTTTTCCTTTAATATTTTACCACGAGATTTGCTCAAACGAAAGAAATATAATCTTAACTTCCAGACACTTTTTTATTTAGGTTCATTGCTTATAATGAGATAATGCTCTACATGAATATGGAAGTTTAAATATTTTTTGAAAATATGTCGTCAGCAGCGCTCATCTCAGTGAAATCAACTAATCAATATCGTCCATAAAGTCTCCACATGATCCTATTTCGCTCCCCGCCACTCATGTATCATGGTCATGTTGTCGATCCTCCAAATAGGCAGAGAATAGTATTTTTTTTGCATCGAACGAATGATACAAACTATCCAATGTGACACGATTTTCCTATAATTTTTCAACACCCATTAGATGATAATGTTTAAAATGTGTACCCATTACCTTTTCGAAGGGATTGTATATATGAGAACCTATGCCATTAAATCTTCAACAAAGTATTGTGCCCAACAATTCGTCTTAACGAAGGCTTTAGTAACTTCAAAAGTCTTAGACATTTTGTCACTTCCGTATGTTCCTACCTTCACTTGGAATACAATCTGGCGACACATTACCTCATAAAGAACCTTGAACACATATTGTACTCCATGATCCTATTTCAAATTAATAGATTGTCAATAGATCCTTTACCAAAAGTTGACATATTCTACGTTGAATATTTATAAAAAAAAAAAAAAAAATTATGGTATTGTGGATCGTTGCTTTAAAGACTGTAGTTTTCAAAATTGGCCTCTTCAAGTCCCACTTCGCTTTCAAAGTTTATATATCTTGTTTGTTTTTAACATTTTAGTTATCCATATTATGTTTGTTACTAACTTTTTTAAACTTGATGTCATCTTCTCTTGTGAACTTTATGTGATTTCAAATCGAAATAGTTATACCTCTTTCATTCGTATCAAGTAATCCGTTGTATATCCCAACAATTCTTTCTACAATAATTCCTTTCTTTTGTCGTTTCTGAACCATCAGTAGCCATTATTGTCAAACGCAATCTGTCTAATTTATGTTGATGTTATGTATTTACAATGTTCATTTTTCTTAAATAAATAGATTGTGCAAAAACTAAAAAAAAAAAAAAAAAACATAAGTATTACATCGGGTCTAAGTTACTATATCCAAAATACTCCGAACACCGCTTCGGTGCCTTGTTTCCTCCAATTCCTCGTTGCATTCTAGACGGGTATAGGCAACACCAATCATTTACTTAAGTGAGCTATTTGCGCAAGTGTGGTCAATGTATCCCTTGCCTCTGTAATAATAATAACAACACGTCAATTTTTTCAAGGCATCCAATTGTAAATGGTATCAATCTAATAGATTTAAATTATAGCTCAATCTTAGATATCACCTTCTTTTCACATAACATAGCAATTGAGGAAGGACAAATCTTGACCACTCTTTACATAGGTAGAGTTAGCCAAACTATGTTTTGCAATTGTCTTACGTGAAAATTATTATTAATCCATATTTTAGTCAGCTCCTATCTAGCTCTTAACCCGTGCCGTAACGGCACTGGAGTTGATCATTGTCTATATGTTCATTGCCCAATTTATATCACCAAAACATGTCTTGCCGCGGATCATACAAAAAAAAAAAGAAAAAAAAGATATATAACCCATTGGTTGCCCTCCATCAAATCCAAAATGGTCTTGTACCAAAAGACAATAGGTAAACTTCACTTAGGTGGCCACAAATACGTTTTCACTTTTGGCATAACAATGTTTTTTGTTCTTAATTCGTGATTCCATTTTTCTTTTCGATAAGTATGAAAATTGGAATCGATTAGATGTTAACCCTTACCCGGGGAAGCAGGTATTCCCATCCGATGTTTAATTCTGTGACTCTTTAACCCAACCGCAATACCTATCGGAAAAATGAAATTGCAGTAATCACAATGACTCTGCATTAATTGTTATGAGGTTTAGCCAAACTAATTGGACCATTTTTAAAAGATAAATCAAGGGAGATATATTGCGGAGAGAAAAAAATCAAATCCAAGAGTATAGTTCCGGTCAATCTTTTTTTAATTTTATTTTAATCTTCGTCCACCAAAATGTACACCTGTAACCAGTTAAACTACTCTGAGCTAACAACAATTGAGAAAATCTTTTCTTTTTTACATTGTTTCATATTTTTGGGGTTTCTATCATTTTCTTAAATATCATTTGTTGTATATTTAGCTGAAGTATACATTTTCAAAGATAACCTTATTGATTACAATTACCTGATGTTTCGAATTTAGGGGTGCATGTATTTTGTGATTAGCCGATTATGAAAATTTGGCTATCACAGTCGTCGAGGGTTTCAATCAATTCACAACTTTGTGTCCTCGACACTATGTTCTTTACTATATCCACGAACCGTTAATTTTAATGCGAATTTTCATAACATTTTTTAATCAATCGGTTTTAATTTTACATTCGGGTTCCAAACCGTGGCATGGTCTAGGTCGGGGAACACTTGAAGAGTTCAGTATACCTGCAAGGTGTAAAAAGATCGATAGTTTTGCTTAAACCCCACTGTGTATTCATGACGATCAAAATTAGACACAATACTTAATGAATTCATTTAAACATTTTTCTGGAAGTAAAGTTACTAGATATTTGGTTACTTATTCAACCAATGCATTTGTTGTTGGCACAATACAATACGCATGTTACTGCTCGCAAGGAAGTTGCTTTGGATAACATAAGTTTTGGAACAACAAGGCCCTAAAATGTAATCCAGTCACCGGCCGTTACGGTGAGAAACTAATAGTGGCATTGATGTTATTTCGGTCAACTTATATGATTTGATTCCAGCGATTTCCACATTAGCCTGACGTTAATCCGTGTAGAAAAAGAAAAAAAATCAATCAATCCGATATAGCTCCATGGTATAGCATCGTGCATGATAATGTTTTGGAATAACAATTAGAAGGAGAAGAACTTCTCTAAGAAGATGACATATCATCAATCTACGAGTCATTGTGATTCTACTGCAATTTCATTTTTCCGATAGGTCTTGCGGTTGAGTTAAAGAGTCACGAATTAAACATCGGATGGGAATACCTGCTTCCCAGGTAAGGGTTAACATCTAATCGATTCCAATTTTCATACTTATCGAAGAAAAAATGGAATCACGAATTAAGAACAAAAACATTGTTATGCCAAAAGTGAAAACGTATTTGTGGCCACCTAAGTGAAGTTTACCTATTGTCTTTTGGTACAAGACCATTTTGGATTTGATGGAGGGCAACCAATGGGTTATGTATCTTTTTTTGTTTTTTTTTTTATATGATCCGCGGCAAGACATGTTTTGGTGACATAAATTGGGCAATGAACATATAGACAATGATCAACTCCCGTGCCGTTACGGCACGGGTCAAGGCCTAACGGATTAACGTCAGGCTAATGTGGAAGTCGCTGGAATCAAATCAGATAAGTTGACCGAAATAAAGTCAATGCCACTGTTAGTTTCTCATAGTAACAGTAGGTATGGATTACATTTAGAGCCTTGTTGTTCCAAAACTTATATTGTCCGCAAATTAAAGAAGTTGGGAGGTTAACCCGAAAGGTGAAGTTTCTTATTCTTAGTTTGTTACATGCAAATTAGAGAGAACTTGAAAACAACAATCCATCCTAAAGGAGCTCTTATTCTTAGTTTGTTCTTAATTCGTGATTCCATATATTTTCGATAAGTATGAAAATTGGAATCGATTAGATGTTAACCCACTATACCGGGAAGCAGTATTCCCTCCGATGTTAGTCCGTGACTCTTTAACCCAGCCGGTACCTATCGGAAAAATGAAATTACATTAATCACAATGACTCTGCCGATAGATGATATGTCACACAGCAGAAGTTCTTCTCCTCTCTAATTATTACTCCAAGCGTTATCATGCACGATGCTATATGAACTATATCGGATTGATTGATTTTCTTTTTCTGCGGATTAGCGTCGAGCTAATGTGGAAATCATTGGAATCAAATCGGATAAGTTGGCCGAAATACGTCAATGCCCTGTTAGTTTCTCTTGTAGCATCGGTGGCAGATTTTGAGGCCTTGTTGTCCATAAGTTGTCGCAAATTAAGAGAAGTTGGGAGGTTAACCCGAAGGTGAAGTTTCTTATTCTTAGTTTGTTACATGCAAATTAAGAAGAACTTGAAAAAAACAATCCATCCTAAGGGAGCTCTAAAATAAGCACATGACCGATGGATTGTGCGTTATTCCTATTACTGCGGGTTAATGCAATTTGTTTCCATGGTTTTTTTTTTTTTTTAGAATTTGCTAGGTTGGCCAGTAATAGTTGTTTAGAAGAAACCACCAATGGAAACATATAATGGGACCAATGGCAAATCGTTACCATCCCGATAACATATACATTACACTATCAACGTTAAATTTTATCGGGTTGTTTTTAGGGTAAATTACAAGACATGTACAATCTTTTTTTTTTTTTTTTTTTGTATTATAGCAGGCTTATTTTCATAGGTAAGAATTCCTCACTACGACTACCAAATTGCCACCCTGAGAAGCCTTCATCACCACTACCTCATCACCATCATCAAGCTCCATGGACCACCAACAAATACTACCCAATTGATATGATTATTAACAAATTTATTATTTATTTAATGAAAGTATTTATATTATGATAATCATAAGACATTTATAAAGAAACATTAATAAAATATTAATGATGAAAGTATATTCATTAAGAAAATTGTGAGACATCTATTAAATTAAGATATTTATGATGTAAGAAGATATTTATAATGAAAAATTCATAAGAAATTTAATGAAAGTATATTAATTAACATAATTATAAGACATTTATAATGAGAGAAGCTAGCATGGACAACTTAGCTTAGATAAAGGACGCTCTGGATTCATTCTTGGGGAAGCTAAATCTATGGTTGTGGTTGTTTACATCATTATTGTATCATTAATTTTTTATAATGAATATTTTATTAATCTCTCATTATAAATGTCTTATAATTATGTTAATTAATATACTTTCATTAAATTTCTTATGAATTTTTCATTATAAATATCTTCTTACATCATAAATATCTTAATTTAATAGATGTCTCACAATTTTCTTAATGAATATACTTTCATCATTAATATTTTATTAATGTTTCTTTATAAATGTCTTATGATTATCATAATATAAATACTTTCATTAAATAAATAATAAATTTGTTAATAATCATATCAATTGGGTAGTATTTGTTGGTGGTCCATGGAGCCGGTGATGATGGTGATGAGGTAGTGGTGATGGGCGGTTCTGGTGGTGGCAATTTGGTAGTCAGGTAGTGAGGAATTCTTACTCTATGTGAAAATAAGCTGGTTATAATACAAAAAAAAAAAAAAAAAGATTGTACATGCTGACCGCAATTTACCCTAAAAACAACCCGATAAAAATTTAACGTTGATAGTGTAATGTATATGTTATCAATGGTAACGGTTTTGTCCCATTATATGTTTCATTCAGGGTTTCTTCTAAACAACTATTACGTCCAACCTAGCAATTCTAAAAAAAAAAAAAACATGGAAACAAATTGCATTAACCTGCAGTAATAGTTAATGCACAATCCATCGCACCATGTGCTTATTTTAGAGCTCCTTAGGATGGATTGTTTTTTTCAAGTTCTCTTAATTTGCATGTAACAAACTAAGAATAAGAAACTTCACCTTCTAAGTTAACCTCCCAACTTCTCTTAATTTGCGACAACATAAGTTTTGGAACAACAAGGCCCCAAAATGTAATCCAGTCACCTGGACGTTACTTGGGTGAGAAACTACAATGGGTATTGACGTTATTTCCGGCCAACTTATCCGATTTGATTCCAACGATTTCCACATTAGCCTCGACGTTAATCCGTAAAAAGAAAAAATCAATCAATCCGATATAGCTCCGGTGACATAGCATCGCGCATGATAACGTTTTGAGTAACAATTAGAAGAAGGAGAAGAACTTTCTAAGCAGGTGACATATCATCTATCGGCAGAGTCATTTGATTAATGCAATTTCATTTTTCCGATAGGTACTCAAGATTTGAAAAGAGTCTGTTAAACATCTGGATGGGAATACTTGCCTTCCTGCAAGGGTTAACATCTAATCGATTCCAATTTTCATACTTATCGAAAAATATACGGAATCACGAATTAAGAACAAACTAAGAATAAGAGTCCCCTTAGGATGGATTGTTGTTTTCAAGTTCTCTCTTAATTTGCATGTAACAAACTAAGAATAAGAAACTTCACCTTCTAGGTTAACCTCCAACTTCTTAATTTGCTGACAATATAAGTTTTGGAACAACAAGGCCCTAAAATGTAATCCGATCACCGGCCATTACGGTGAGAAACTAACGATGGGCATTGACTTTATTTCTGATAACTTATCCGATTTGATTCCGTACTTCCACGTGCATTAGCCCCATTTAATCCGTAGAAAAAGAAAACAAATCAATCAATCCGATATAGCTCCGTGGTATAGCATCGTGCATGATAACGTTTTTGGAGTAACAATTAGAGAAGGAGAAGAACTTCTCTAAGCGGATGACATATCATCAATCTATAGAGTCATTGTGATTACCTAATTTCATTTTCCGATAGGTATTGCGGTTGGGTTAAAGAGTCACGGAAATTAAACATCGGATGGGAATACCGCTTCCGGGTAAGGGTTAACATCTAATCGATTCCAATTTTCATACTTATCGAAAAGAAAAAATGGAATCACGAATTAAGAACAAAAAACATTGTTATGCCAAAAGTGAAAACGTATTTTGGTGGCCACCTAAGTGAAGTTTACCTATTGTCTTTTGGTACAAGACCATTTTGGATTTGATGGAGGGCAACCAATGGGTTATATATCTTTTTTTTTTTTTTTTTGTATGATCCGCGGCAAGACATGTTTTGGTGATATAAATTGGGCAATGAACATATGTAGCAATGATCAACTCGGTCTTGCTGGAGAGACCGGGTCA
The DNA here is from genome assembly GCA_023531295.1 of Papaver armeniacum. Lineage (NCBI taxonomy): Eukaryota > Viridiplantae > Streptophyta > Magnoliopsida > Ranunculales > Papaveraceae > Papaver > Papaver armeniacum. The sequence goes on along the minus strand of JAJJWW010001947.1, from coordinate 18,276 downwards.
AGGCCTAGTGCCTATATAAATAACGGTTTAGTTATTCAGTTTATACACACATTGATAATATGTTTTTCTTTCTTTTTTTCTACATTGTCTTCTCTTCTTTCTTTGATTTATAGCATAATCATTTATCTTTTGTGAAAGTTCTTTACTAAGAAATAATAACTAGAGTTATCTTGAGCATTAGTTTTTTTAGAGTAACTATATAACATTGGCATTATATATTCAGTAATGGAACCGTGATTTTTTTTTTTTATGGAGTGACAAATATGTATGGTGAAAGGTAGCGCCACAATACAAATGTACGTCTAAAAATTATTTGATAATTTTAAGGTTTATCCCTATGGTTTGGCTTCAAAGGTGCCATTTTCTTAAAGATTAGGTTTAATATCTTATAATGTCTTTCATTTTGTCTCCAATTTTTTTAATAGAATCATATGGTATCCAAGCCTATATATATTATCTTTTATCCCTATATTCTTTTGTTTTGCTTAAAGACTAAATATAATATTTTATGATGTTTTTGGTTTTTTCCCCCAACATTTTAATAAAATAATGCACAAGCCCAAAATTATTATTTTTGTTATGGGAAAAGGAATTTTATTAACTAGCAAATATAGTACAAAAGATTTACAATTTCGTTTCTATCAAAGACGTTAGAACTAATGTTAGATTTATGAATTTTTTGTTGTAGTTTCGTAGACATATGCAAAAGACTTTTTAATCTTGATTCTTTAGCTATAAGATCCGCTGCAGAGTTGTATTTTCGATTTATAAACATCACCTGAGCTTGAGGAAGATCTTTCAAAAGTATCTTGGTTTCCTGCACGGTATTTTCAGTTGTCCAAGAGAGTTATGTGATATCCTTGTTAATATTGTCTGCCAGTAATTTACAATCAGTTACTATTGGAACACTTGACAATATGTTGTCTTTTAGCCAGGTAACCGCTTTTTGTAAAGATTTTGATTCCGCATGAAACGCCGAAGTAGCAGTCTCTGACCCCGCTGAAATGTGCATAAAGGACTCGTGATCCACTGAGTAAACAATATAAGCATATCCCATTGAAAGGTCTTCCTTCTTGAATGAAGCATCGACAAAAATTATCCAATCTGTGTTTATATGTGACCATTTAGTATTGACCGAAGCTAGCTGTTGGTTGTTAAATCCCTCTCTCATATTTTTTTGAGGGATGAAATGCAAATATATGTTAATCCGATGAATCAACTTAATAGGGTATGGTTTATCTTTTCAAAAACAACCGAACATCTGTATTTCCATATGAACCATAGGATGGTCGATATTTTCTCTACAAGGTGGTCCAAATCTGGATTCAAGAGCCAACCCTTGACCCACGAAATAATATGTCCAGTATTATCAAAAGATGTTAATTGTCCTAGCGATGAGCCGAACCAAATAGCTCTAGCGAATGGGCAAGATTTGAATAGATGATTCTCGGTTTCCTGAACTTGAGAATTGCACATCTGATAGTTCGGATCAATATCTGGGTTAAGGGCCCCTAGTCTCGAAGAAGTTGGCAAATCTTTTTGAGCTAATTTCCAAATAAAAAGTTTAATTCTTGGGATTGCCTGAATTTTCCATATTTGTTTCCATGGGAAATCGATCAAAGAGTCATCATCATCTTGAATTTGATTAGCCAAGAAGTTATAAATATTTTTAGCCGAGAAATTTTCCGAGTGATGGTGTAGCCATCTGATTCTTTCTTGTTCCTGTCTTCTTGGAGTTATGGCTTGAATTTTTTCTCTATCCTCTGGGCTAAAGAATCTGTCAAATTTTCCTTGATCCCATTTATTCTCTTTAGTAATGAGTTCTTGAAACATTTTTGGGGCCGGATCCTGCAGGTCTTGTGGTTGAGAAATTATTTCCGAGTTTAGAATCCACCTGTCTTCCCAAATTTTTACAGAGGTTCCATTTTTGACTTGCCAAATTTTTTACCCCTTTATTAAATCTAGACCTCTTTGGATGCTCGTCCAAATCCATGATAAGTTTGAGGATTTAGAAGCTTCCAGTGGGTGAGAATTTGGAAAATATTTCGCTTTGAGAAGTTGGGTCCATAATTGGTCTTTTTTCTAATATTAATATGCTGGCAAGTTTAGTGAGTGAAGCTATATTAAATTGGTGAGGGTTTCTAATACCTAATCCACCTTGAGAGATAGGTTTACAAATGATCTTCCAAGCTCTGATGAACCCTTTTTGTGTTTTTTGCCCTTCTTTATTCCACCAGAAAATTCTTTGGATACGATCCAATTGATCCAAGGTTTCTTTTGGAAGGGCAAGCACCTGCATTTGGTAAGTTGGGAATGCTTGACGGATAGATTTTATTAGAACTATCCGTCGAGCTTGAGATAGAGTTTGGATTCCAGCCTTGCCGAGTGGAGTAATATTTTTGCGAGCGGCTCAAAAATTCGCTTTCTATTCTTGTCAAAGAAGAGGGGAGTACCGAGATATCCTCATTTTTGTCATCGAGGGACTTTAATAATTTCGCTATTATTTTTCCATGTTTGGGGTGAATTTTTGGGCTAAAATAGACACTGGATTTTTGAAGGTTTATCATTTGACTTGTTATATCTCCAAATAAGGATAAGACATCTAGAAGATTTTTGCTTCCCCGATCATCTTTTGTGAATAGGAAGCGATTGTCTGTAAAGAATGTGAAATATTCAAGCATTTTTGTTGATTTGAAGACCGATTTTCCCTATCCACTATCGTGCGTTTCTAGAAGCCTAGATAGAATTTCCATGCAGATCGAGAAAAGGTATGGAGATAGGGGATCTCCTTGTCTTAATCCTCTCGAGGTTCTAAATTTTGGCCCGGGGGAGCCGTTGAGAAGAATAGAAAAAGAAGTTGTTGAGATGCATTGCAATATGAGATTAACCCACTTTTCATTGAATCCAAAGCTAAGAAGGGCTTTTTCGATAAAAGGCCACTCCACTCTATCAAAGGCTTTAGTATCCTTTTCTCACTTTTGAAGTTTTCATTGAATGGATCACTCATGGCGATTATAATATTATTATCAGTGATTTGTCTTCCCTTTTAGAAAAGTCGATAGGTTGGGAGGAATTAATTTGTTGAGAATGGGCTTTCATCTATTCGCAGAATTTTTGAAATTAGTTTGTAGATGGTATTACTTAAGCTTATTGGTCCAAATCACCCTAGTTTGAGGAGTAGAAATTTTCAATCAGGGTAATGAATGAGGGTTGAGATCGATGATCGATTAATACTGGATTAAAAAAATCTTGGATTGTATTGATAATATCCGGTCCAAAATTTTCCCAATTAGCTTTGGAAGAAACCTGGTTGAAATCCACTTGTCCTCTGGGAACCCTATTGATTCATATTGGATAATATGATCCATATTTCATTTTTGGTTGGAATTTCTAGGAGTGATAGGTTTTCCTCTTCGGATATACAAGACTTTATGATGCTGTAAAAATCAAAGTTACAATTGTTTATTTGGGTTGTACCTATGTGGGTAAAATGGTTTACCAGAAGAGAATTGATTTGGTATCTATCCGAAATCCAAAGACCAGAAGGTTCTCTAAGAGCATTGATGGAATTTATTCTTTTCCTATTGGAAGTAGTAATATGAAATTACTATGTATTCTGGTCATATTCCTTGAAGAATGTATCTCTAGATAGATGATGGTAGAAATTGTTTTTTATTTCGTACCATTTTCTAATTCCGCTTGGAGATTTTTCAACTTCTATATGCCCGTTGAAATATTTCCGGTTCGATGAATGCTCTCTGTTTTGTTGTTTAAGTTCTTAATATTTTTATGAATGTTACCAAATATGTAGGAATTCCAATGAGCAAGATCTGAGGATAAAAGTTGAAGTTTCAAGGAAATATTTATATTTGTCGAATTATTGGTATGTAAATCCCAGGCCGCTTTAACTACCTTAGGTAACGTGGGATGGGAAAGCCAAGATCTAATACACCTAAAAGGTTTTTGTGTTTTGAGTTTTTCAGGGTTGGAATCGAGTAAAATAGGTGTATGATCTGACCCCAACTCTTGATAAGTGAGTTACCTAGGTGTCCGTGAAATTCTGGGACCAAAGAAAGGATATCAAACCTCTGTCAATTCTTTCGCATATATTCGCTTCTCCTTTTTTGTTGTTTGACCAGGTAAACGGAGCGCCATCGTATCCCGCATCTTGTAATCCCAAATAGTCAATTGTTTGAACAATGATAGATTTACTGCCCGAGCTTGCCTTATTACCCCCTTGCTTTTCATCTAGATCTAAAATGAAGTTTAAGTCCTTAATCAGGACCCAAGGTTTGATCACTTGCTGGGCTATGTCTGAAATATATGTCTATTGTTCAACTTTGTCATCAACATCAATATCTCTGTAGACACATGTGATTAGAATCTCAGTATCTCCTAGTTTCATTTCAAAGTGACACACATTAAATCTTGAAGATATTAACCGTATATCAATATTATTGTGCTAGGCGATTGCTAACCCTTTTGTTATTCCCACGGAAGGTACAATAAACCAGTCATTAAACTGAGTATTTTTAAAAAATAAGTCCATCCGAGACAATAGGGCTTTTGTCTCGGCTAAAAACACACTACCAGGGTTGTAATATTGGCAAAGATAGTGGAAGTGGTCCTTAGTGAGAGGTGATCCTATACCCTGGACGTTCCAAGATAGCAACTTCATCTCTTCAAAATAACACTACCTAATCCCGACTGATATAAAAAACAGGGAGAAGTGGATTGGAGTTGAAGAAATACAAAGGAAAAAAATAAAAAACAACACAGAATGAAGAGAAAAGAAACTTCTCCTAATGTCAGAAAATTCAATGAATAAACTAAAAACGAGAAAGATTAACTAAAGAGAGTAGCGGCTTTAAGGAAGATGAGGACTATCCAAATTTAATTACAAAGGTAAGATAGGTTTTGAGATGCACAACTATACAGAGCATGATTAGAGAAGACGCTAACTGGACATGCACAACTAAACATTAGGAGCTACTAAATCCAAGCGAGCTTAACCGGTACGACAAAAGATAAAACATATGGGTATATGAGACTACCGCCATTAAGAGCTTAAAGGAAATAAAAACAAAAATTATGTATTAGACTAGATTATAGCTTTGTTTAGATAGAATAAGAGGTTCAAAAACTTAATTGAGATACAAATAACCCAAAATTGATGTCTAAAGCTAATTTTACAAAGGCTAAAAATAAAAATTAAGCCACAATGAAAATCCTGACTAAAATTTAGAGAGCACAATAATTATGGAAAACGATCCAAACTGAATCAATGAATGCAATCAACAAAAACCAGCCCATGGAAACTAAAAAAAGTTTAAATAAATGTTGTAAGACAAACTACACCCAAAAACAAGGAGATTGAAAATACCCTTTCAAATAGATAAACAAACAAACAGCTTGCCTACAAGAATGCAAGGCAATCTACACCCAACCCCAAGGATATTAATAAAACCCATTCAAAGAGCTATACTAACAAACAACTTGTCTACGAATGCAACAAAGGAACTTGATAATTATGACAAAAGAAATTCGAGATTGAAACAAGATTTTTGATCTAATTATGGGTTATCAAAGACCCATCACCATGTCAAACATAAACATAGTGATACAAAATGTAGAAAACAGTCGATTGATCTAAAACGGATAAAGAAATTGGACCGGAGATACAGATGATTGGTGGAAAAATTAAGGGACCAATTTGGAAAAATTTGCATAGAAGATGAAGATTAAGTTAATCTGATAAAGTATAAACTAAACCAACCATAAAAAAAGATATGACTAATGGTAGCGATAGAAAAAAAAAACATACCCATATTCCGCAGACACGAGAGAAAACACCCGGTAACCACCATGATTTAGCAGACCTAAGTCATGTACAGTCCGATAAGATTAAGGGATTAGCCACTCATGGGGAAAGAAATCTTTAACTAAAATTAATTCAATCAAGTTACTCCGTAAATTCAACTAAATGATAAAATTAAACGGTGAAAGCTTAAAAGAGATGAAAAGGGAGAAAAACTAAAGAATCATAGACATGGATTTCTTGTTTTTTGTAATGAGATAAATATAAGTCTTGTTGATCTGTCTTGAAATATAATTAGACTCAAAAACCCTAGCAACCATCAGACAAACATCATTGCCAACTATATTCCATTGTCTTGCTTGAAATCCTTCTGGTCCCGGAGCACTCCAATTTTCCATACTTTTAAGAGTATCAAAGATTTCTTGAGATGAAGGAATACTAGTGAGACGGTTATTATCATATTCAATGATAATTGTTGGAAATATGTTGTAAATTCCTTCTTCAAGAATAGGATTAGATGTTGAACTGATTTGTTTGAAATGTTGAGTGAAATGTATTGATATTTGATCTCTTGTTTGAATCCAGTTTCCATCAGGGTCTTGAATAGAATCAATGTTATTCCTTGTTCTTCTTTTATTTGCTTTTGTATGAAAATATTTGTTGTTGTAGTCCATCTCTTTCATGAAATTATCTCTTGACTTTTGTTGGTAGAAATCACTTTGAACCTTGTGCCACTTATTCAGTTCATTGTTGATGCTGATGATGCTATCTTAAACATTAGAATTTTGAGGACCTTCTTGCAGTAACTTTAGATCCTTTTGAAGATTATCCACATTTTGGTTAATGTCACCAAAGTGCTCCTTATTCCACAAAGATAGTTTCTTTCTTGTAATATGAAGTCTTTGGATTAACTGAAATGCAAGAGAGCCATGGACACTAGATTTCCAAGCATTAGCAATGAAAATAACACAATTTTCATCATTTAACCAAGTTAAGCAAAACTTAAAAGGTTTCCAGGAGTTTGGGATTGTGGCATCAGTTACAAGCATAATTCGGCTGTGGTCACTTCCTACTTGTTCCAAATGCATGATCTTAGAATTAGGAAAATGAACAGATCAATTACCATTACCTAGGGCCATATTGATTCTAGATTTTTTTTGATCATGTACCTAGATTATTATTGTCCAAGTGTAGTTTTTTCCTATATAGCCAATATCCTTTAAACCACAATCATTTATATGGCCATTAACTAGACCATCAGAGGAGGAAGAAGCCACATTGTTATTATCAAAGAGATAAAAATTAAGATCTCCTAGGACTATCCAAGGATTATTGTTAGATATGCTTCTGCGTAAGTCCTATTGCTCTTTTTTATCGCTATAATTGCTATAGCCATACATGCATGTTAAAAAGGAATTCAGGTTTACTAGGGTCTCCCTGAACAACCACATTAAACATGTTACACTAAGAGTCTACCACATCACAAGTAAAGCCATTATTCCAGAGTAATACAAGACCACCTGAAAAGACCTACTGATTCTATATAAGCAGTATTTGGGTATTGATACTTTTTAAGAAGAGGGGGACATTTAAGTTGGCTTATTTTGGTTTCACATAGAAAGATAATATCTTGATTTTTGGTCCTTATTAAATCACTCAGATGATTTCTGAAATTATCCTTATTAAATTATTGAAAATTCCATGAAATGATCCTCATTGTAAGCACCTCACTTTTACTATGAATTAGGAAAAATTATTTGTAACAAAAACAATAAAGATATGAAGGACTAGCTTTTGAGAACATTTATTGCCATGCAGAGATGTAATATGTTTACGTAAAAATTTAATCCTAAAAAGAATGTTTAATGAACTATAAAATTTAAGATAAATTAAGAGGGTGTAAAAGAAAATGCAAGGACTAGTTGAAGTTTTATATACATGTATCTTCGTTTGTGAATTAACAGCTTGATTATCTTTCTCTATGATCTTTTGAGAAGTTTGATTATCTGTGTTGATATAAGAAGCATTGATAATGGAAGTTTCTTCTTGGGCCTCAGTAGTAGAACTTTTAGTGATTCTAATTCATTTTCCAAGTATTGTGGCTTCTGTGTCTTCACTCTCACCCTTTTTCAGCAAAAAAATACATATTGATAACTTTACCTTGTTTAGGAAGAATAAAAATGCAGTTTTGATAAATTTCTTTGGGTTAGAATTTGCTACTGGAGATTTACTGGTTGTGATTTTATATATATTCTTCCTTATACTACTTGCTTTACCAAAAAAGTATGGCTTTTCATGAGCTTTGAGTAAGAATTCCTTTGCATCTTTACAAGCAACCTTGCAATGTTTAATAACATAACATTCAAAACATATTCCAGATGGTTGCATTTCATAAAAGAATTTGATCCAACGGCTTGTTCCAGTATTAGTGATAGTTTTCACCCCTCTTCTAAATGGATATGAGAGGTCTATGTTAACACAAACTTTCACCGGGTCGCTTCATACTAGAACTGCATCTTATGGTTCAATAGCTATTATTTCACCCATGTACTACCCATCTTTGAAACTGAATCTAAGTTCATGTGTTCTGGCAATAAGAATTTGAGTTGAATCCAAAAAATGTTGGAATCCCCAGTGCTTCTATGTGTAGATCATTTCAGGGATATAATCATGAACCACTAGAAAATGCTTGTTAATGCTCCATGGCCTCTCATCAATGACTTTGTTGAGAAGATCCCAGTTGTTGAATTTAAAGATCATCATGTTTGGCTCGACCTCCACTATTTTAACCTCTTTTTCAGATATAAAATGCCATGTGAACTTGATGTAGGTTTCTACCACTTCAACCTTGATTTTCCCTTCTATTATCACTTTGCCTATAGCGCTTGCCTCCCATCGAGTTTCTTCCAATTCATCACTATTGTTGACTTGTTGAAAAGTCACAACTTCAAAAGTATCACCTAGATCTAATGTAGCTTGTTTGAACTTGTTAACAAGATCTCCGAGTTGGCTTGAACTACCCTTCTCCATTGTACTGATGAGTTTTTTCTTAGGGTTTATGCTTGTTCTGAAGAAAAAGATTTCATGTTTTATGGGTAAGGTATAAGTAATTTCTATATATGTAGAAGAGCTAAGAATATTTTTTGGAATGAGATTCCTACAAATCTGGAATCTGAATGAATACTGACTTTTTCATGGTAGGTTTTGCACCTGGATAACTAAATGCAGAGTAAAAATAGGCAAAAAAAAATCCATTCAACCCTACCATTACGCCGTTTGAATTTTTTTGAAAATTTTTCAAGGCGGGATAATCTTCCGATCTCGAGCCGAGTTAACCTGATCCATAACATTGTTCTTCTTCCATTTCATACAACTGATATCATCACAGATATATCCTGCTATCGAACGTTTAGCAACTTTCTCATCAAACGCTTTGATCAAAACAAACGACAAGGGAAACACCATTAATGATAAAACAATCTGTAAACACATATTGGAGACACAGAAAAAGAGTTAGCAACAAATGAATAAGTGAAAGAAACAAAACTTAAAAATGAAAAAATTACGATTGTAGAGAAGATGATCCTGAAAATTTAAATTTGTAACATAAACCGTTAGCAGCAAGGTTAAAGATTAATTTTAATAAAAAAAACTAGAGTAAAAACATTAGCAAAAGTGGTGAAGATCAGATCATAAAATGGAAGAACAAATGCTGAGTCAACTCGTTTTTTGTCGCCCGATCCTCAGATGTTTCGAAGTTTACGATCCTCGTTTCCTGTAGTACATTAGCACTTATTTTATTATATTTTTGATAATAATAACATTATCATTACATTAACAATTGCAAATACCGATAAATCGGGAAATTTCCACACTCTCGAGGGATGTTGATTTTTTTTTTTATCTTCGTAAAAATAATCTCAAATATTTAAAACCTATTCCACTTAGCGTTGGCACATGGCATGACACAAAAGATTATAAGGTCTAGACGTACCCTTCTTGCTAGCCTATATCGTTAGATTTAGGTAGTTGAGTCTGAGAATTCACTGAATACCCTTGAAGATTGAAGACTGAAGATTATATGAAGACATAAACGAGAACTTCATTAACAAAGGTAAGCGAATACTGACTATCCCATTTGACTTAGCGTCTTGTACCATTATATATTTGGAGACATGTGTCGTTGTTTTTATTAATTGATGATACACAAATAAGGATTTTCGAGTTCAAGCTTGTTCTTTACGAATCTCGACAATTGAATTAAAACAATTACGTTTAAAAGAATTATCATATTTGAGGTTGAGTTGTTGAATATACTATGTTTGCGCATGAAGTACCTAAAACTCCAACTTTTCCTAGAGTTTGCCAACCACTTTTGGCACTTCACTAACTCACAGCAATTTGAAGAGTTTTATGTTGACATCCAACTTTGCCTAAAGTTTGTAATCCACTTTTCTTAGTTTGCAAACCAGTGCAATTTGGAGAGTTTTCTATTGGTATCCCACTTTGCTTAGAATTGGTGAACCACTTTACTTAGTTCCCTAGATGTGCAATTTGGAGTGTTTTCTGACTTCATAAAGCTTCTTGAGTTCATGAACCTTGTTTTTCATTTCAAAAAATACATGTAAATTGGATGTTACAGTAACCGTAATTAACTTGCTTGCTTGATTCATGAACCATATGCATTAGCTCAGAACTTATTGACAAATATGTGCATGCACCATTCTTCTTTGTATCACAAGAAAAACTTCTTGCATGCCTATTAGTTTTCATTATTGATATCATGCTATTGTGAGTAAGTTAATTATTTTCGTAATTATATGGAAGCTAAACTTTAAAAGTATATTTCTTTCACAAGTACTTGATTATCATACTTACGGCTTCTATCAAAGCAAAGAAACTTAATTGCTAGAATTTTCTGACTATAAAACAAGTTTACTTGACCAAATAAGAAATCTATTCTAAGCGATTGATATTACTAGGAATCAAAGTAATACATAAACATGGAAACTAGTTCACAAACTTAATTAGGAATGTAACTATGCAAGTAATAGCTTCTTGACCTTTAAGCAACCTAGTAATATTCATCATTATGAATAAAGGACTCTTTGTTACAGTGATTCTCAATCCTTGCACGTTGTGCATCCTCATAGTTATAAGAGTCGTCCTCCATAAACATAGGTTTCCTCGAGAAACATAATTAGGTTACGACTTTTAAAGTCTTCAGTTGAGATTCGTGAAACTCGTTCAGACTATATTTTACATGATAGATATTTTTTATCCACGATTTTATCTTGATTAGCGTAGTTATTTTCTAATCTAAGGTCGGTCTCTTATGATATATGGTCATTCAAAAACTATACGTGAATGAATAAGATTTATAAAAACTACAAGGAGTTATTCCTCTCGTATATATCTTGTTAGTTCAACAAGATTGCAATTTATATAAGCTTGACTTAGATAGATCTTATGAATAATTAGGTATCTCTATAAACTTTGAAGAGTATAACCATAATTATTGAGGTTTTCTTTGACAAGATCCCTCATACCAAATAGATTTCAATTCCCTTGGTTATCATATCTGAAGGAAATCAAATAGGTAATTTGTTGTAGTATTCACGAAGGACTATGGAGCAACTCCTAGGCTTGTAAAGAACGTCAGTTGGGGAATAATGTACGTAGGGTATGCGAGATCTAAGAGATGTATGGGCACAAATACAACTGAATAAATTGGACGGAACATTTGGTCTCAAGTACATTCCAGGTCGAATATTGACAGCATCCCAAAGATTCATAGCGGCTTAATATAGTATTCAAAACTGGACGAGGTCCAGGGTTTTTTCTGCTACATTACAGTTTTCCTTCTCAGCAAACTTTCTGGTGTCTTGCATTATTTCTATTTCGTAGTATATTATTTATCATATAATTAAAATGTGACAACTAACACATTAATCAACCTAGAAAGTTTCTCTCGTCAAAAAAGATCTAACAACACATTTTCTTTTTCGTAGTATATTAGTTATCATATAATTAAAGTGTGACAACTAACACATTAATCAACCTAGAAAGTTTCTCTCGTCAGAAGGGATCTAATAACACATTTTCTTTTCTGCAGTTTATTATTTATCATATAATTGAAATGTGAAAACTAACACGTTAATCAACATAGAAAGTTTCTCTCGTCAGAAAATATCTAACAACACATGTTCCTGTTAAATTGGGATCTTGGAATGTAGATCATACAAGACCCCAACAACAATCATACATAAAAAAAAAAACCACAAAACACAATACTACTCAACATAGTAATCTATCTACACTATGTAACTAAAAACTCTTACTTTTTACACAAAACTTGAAAAAAATAAAAGAAGATAAATTGTAAGATTACATAAATACACATACCACGTGGTAAGAACTGAAAGGACCTACTTGCTTTTTGCGTGTAAGCATCCCTCCAATGCGTTGTAGTTTCCAATGTATTATTAGGGACCTAAGGAGAGTGAAGTGAGTTAGTTTTTTACTTGAAACAAATGCAGAACACTCTCTCTCTTTATCTCTTTGTCTCTCAATGGACAGAAAAGAAGAAGAAGAAAGAAGAAGGAAAATGGGTAGAAAAGGAACCAAGAAGACTCCAGTAAGAGCTCCTGCAGAGAACAATGGTGATGATGTCTTGCTAAAAGATATGTTATTAGAAGATGAGAATAAGATTGTTGTAAGCTTTTCTCTTACTTCTATTTCATTTTAAACCCCTTTTATATTTAATATTCGTTTTTTTTAATTCTTCTTCTTGTTTTTTATTTTGGTCTTTTTGACTTTTCATCTTATACATAAATTCAGACCTTGAAGTTTCGATATCATACTAGGTTGACCTTGTGGATTCGTACCTTATTAGATCATCAAAGATTACACTATTTTTACAATTTTGAATATGGATCTTGTTAAGATTAAATCTTGTCGAATTAAGATCTAAACGTATTGATTGTACAAGGATTTTCCATACAGGTTCACGAACGAAAAAATTGGTGGTGTACTAGGTACCCTCTCCTTATTTAGATATTGTTTTGATACTTGTCTTCTGGATCACTCTAGTAAATGTGTTAACATCGATCCTTAAAGTCGTCAAAAGTTTAGTTATTTTTTCTTCATTTTAGGTTTTGTCCCACGTGGTTTTCCTGACAAGGTTTTAATGAGGCATCATGTGGATGACGTTTAATCATCATTTAAAATGTTGATAATGAATCTATTTACTTGGTCCAGATTTTGTTTCATTAGGTTTTCATGAGGCATCATGTAAATGACGTTTAATCATTATTTAAAATGTTGATAATGAATCTATTTACTTGGTCCATATTTTGTTTCATTAGGTTTTAGTGAGGCAAGTTACTTCATTAAGTCTTAATTATATACTTGCTAGTATTTTAAAAAATTTCACTTTTGAGTTTTTCTAGTCTGTTCGTAATAACTTAGACACAATGGTCATCGGGACGAGTGTTATAAATATACTATGTACGAGGAATTAATATCTCAGGTTAAACACTTATCTAAGATGCCGACGTGTTTATGCCTATATAAATAGCGTTTTAGTTATTCAGTTTATACACACATTGATAAGATGTTTTTCTTTCTTTTTTTCTATATTGTCTTCTCTTCTTTCTTTGATTTCTAGCATAATCATTTATCTTTTGTGAAAGTTCTTTACTAAGAAATAATAACTAGAGTTATCTTGAGCATTAGTTTTGTTAGAGTAACTATATAACATTGGCATTATATATTCAATGATGGAACCATGATTTTTTCTTTTATGGAGTGACAAATATGTATGGTGAAAGGTAGCGCCACAATACAAATGTGCGTCTAAAAATTATTTGAAAATTTTAAGGTTTATCCCTATGGTTTGGCTTCAAAGGTGCCATTTTCTTAAAGATTAGGTTTAATATCTTATAATGTCTTTCATTTTGTCTCCAATTTTTTTAATAGAATTATATGGTATCCAAGCCTATATATATATTACCTTTTATCCCTATATTCTTTTGTTTTGCTTAAAGACTAAATATAATATTTTATGATGTTTTTGGTTTTTTCCCCCAACATTTTAATAAAATAATGCACAAGCTCAAAATTATTATTTTTTTTAATGGGAAAAGGAATTTTATTAACTAGCAAATATAGTACAAAAGATTTATAATTTGTTTCTATCAAAGACGTTAGAACTAATGTTAGATTTCTGAATTTTTTGTTGTAGTTTCGTAGACATATGCAAAAGACTTTTTATTCTTGATTCTTTAGCTATAAGATCCGCTGCAGAGTTGTATTTTTCGATTTATAAACATCACCTGAGCTTGAGGAAGATCTTTCAAAAGTGTCTTGGTTTCCTGCACGGTATTTTCACTGGTCCAAGAGAGTTCTGTGATATCATTGTTGATATTGTCTGCCAGTAATTTACAATCAGTTACTATTGGAACACTTGACAATATGTTGTCTTTTAGCCAGGTAACCGCTTTTTGTAAAGATTTTGATTCCGCATGAAACGCCGAAGCAAATAGCCTCTCGACACCGGGCCGAAATGTGCATAAAGGACTCGTGATCCACCGAGTAAACAATATAAGCATATCCCATTGAAAGGTCTTCTTTCTTGAATGAAGCATCGACAAAAATTATCCAATCTGTGTTTATATGTGACCATTTGGTATTGACCGAAGCTAGCTGTTGGTTGTTAAATCCCTCTCTCATATTTTTTTGAGGGATGAAATGAAAATATATGTTAATCCGATGAATCAACTTAATTGGGTATGGGTTTATCTTTTCAAAAACAACCGAACATCTATATTTCCATATGAACCATAGGATGGTCGATATTTTCTCTACAAGGTGGTCCAAATCCGGATTCAAGAGCCAACCCTTGACCCACGAAATAATATGTCCAGTATTATCAAAAGATGTTAATTGTCCTAGCGATGAGCCGAACCAAATAGCTCTAGAGAATGGGCAAGATCTGAATAAATGATTCTCGGTTTCCTAAACTTGAGAATTGCACATCTGATAGTTCGGATCAATATCTGGGTTAAGGGCCCCTAGTCTCGAAGAAGTTGGCAAAGCTTTTTGAGCTAATTTCCAAACAAAAACTTTAATTCTTGGGATTGCCTGAATTTTCCATATTTGTTTCCATGGGAAATCGATCAAAGAGTCATCATCATCTTGAATTTGATTAGCCAAGAAGTTATAAATATTTTTAGCCGAGAAATTTTCCGAGTGATGGTGTAGCCATCTGATTCTATCTTGTTCATGTCTTCTTGGAGTTATGGCTTGAATTTTTTTCTCTATCCTCTCAGGCAAAGAATCACAAATTTTCCTTGATCCCATTTATTCTCTTTAGTAATGAGTTCTTGAACCATTTTGGGGGCCGGATCCTGTGAGGTCTTGTGGTTGAGAGATTATTTCCGAGTTTAGAATCCACCTTTTTCCCAAATTTTTACGAGGGTTCCATTTTTGACTTGCCATTTTTTTCCCTTTATTAAATCTAGACCTTTTGGATGCTCATCCAAATCCATGATAAGTTTGAGGATTTAGAAGCTTCCAAGGTGAGAATTTGGAAAATATTTCGCTTTGAGAAGTTGGGTCCATAATTGGTCTTTTTCTAATATTAATATGCTTTGGCAAGTTTAGTGAGTAAAGCTATATTAAATTGGTGAGGGTTTCTAATACCTAATCCACCTTGAGAGATAGGTTTACAAATGATCTTCCAAGCTCTGATGAACCCTTTTTGTGTTTTTTGCCCTTTTTTTTTCCAACAGAAAATTCTTTGGATACGATCCAATTGATCCAAGGTTTCTTTCTAAGGGCAAGCACCGCATTTGGTAAGTTGGGAATGCTTGAAGGATATATTTTATTAGAACTGTCCGTCGAGCTTAAGATAGGAGTTTGGATTTCAGCCTTGCCGAAAGTGGGGTAATATTTTTGCGTGCGTCTCAAAATTCGCTTTTCTATTCTTGTCAAAGAAGAGGGGGAGTCTGAGATATCTGTCATTTTTTGTCATCAGAGGGACTTTAAGAATTCTGCTATTATTTTTCCATGTTTGGGGTGAATTTTGGGCTAAAATAGACACTAGATTTTGAAGGTTTATCATTTGACACTTGTTATATCTCCAAATAAGGATAACACATCTAGAAGATTTTTGCTTCACTGGATCATCTTTTTGAATAGAAGCGGAGTCGTCACGCAAAGAATAGATCCTGAACTATTCAAGCATTTTTGTTGATTTGAAGACCCGAGATTTTCCTATCCACTATCGTGTTTTCTAGAAGCCTAGATAGAATTTCCATGCAGATCGTGAAAAAGGTATGGAGATAGGGATCTCCTTGTCTTAATCCTCTCGAGGTTCTAAATTTTGGCCCTGGGAGCCGTTGAGAAGAATAGAAAACGAAGTTGCAGAGATGCATTGCGCATGAGATTAACCACTTTTCATTGAATCCAAAGCTAAGAAGGGCTTTTTTCGATAAAAGGCCACTCCACTCTATCAAAGGATTTAGTATCCTTTTCTCACTTTTGAAGTTTTCATTGAATGGATCAGCCATGCCGGCGATTATAATATTATTATCAGTTGATTTGTCTTCCCGGGAGAAAAGCTGATAGGTTGGGAGGAATTAATTTGTTGAGAATGGGCTTTCATCTATTCGAGAATTTTTGAAATTAGTTTGTAGATGGTATTACTTAAGCTTATTGGTCCGAAATCACCCGGAGTTTGAGGAGTAGAAATTTTCGGAATCAGGGTAATGAATGAGTGGTTGAGATCAGTATCGTTAATACCGGATTAAAAAAAATCTTGGATTGTATTGATAATATCCGGTCCAAAAATTTCCCAATTAGCTTTGAAGAAACCTGGTTGAAATCCACCTGGTCCTGGGGAACCCTATTGATTCATATTGGATAATATGATCCATATTTCATTTTTGGTTGGAATTTCTAGGAGTGATAGGTTTTCCTCTTCGGATATACAAGACTTTATGATGCTGTAAAAATCAAAGTTACAATTGTTTATTTGGGTTGTACCTATGTGGGTAAAATGGTTTACCAGAAGAGAATTGATTTGGTCTCTATCCGAAATCCAAAGACCAGAAGGTTCTCTAAGAGCATTGATGGAATTTATTCTTTTCCTATTGGAAGTAGTAACATGAAATTACTATGTATTCTGGTCATATTCCTTGAAGAATTTATCTCTAGATAGATGATGGTATAAATTATTTTTTATTTCGTACCATTTTCCTAATTCCGCTTGGAGATTTTTCAACTTCTATATGTCCCTTGAAATATTTCCGGATCGATGAATGCTCTCTATTTTGTTGTTTAAGTTCTTAATATTTTTATGAATGTTACCAAATATGTAGAATTCAATGAGCAAGATCTCGAGGATAAAGTTGAAGTTTCAAGGAAATATTTCTATTTGTCGAATTATTGGTATGTAAATCCTGTAGCCGCTTTAACTACCTTAGGTAACGTGGGATGGGAAAGCCAAGATCTAATACACCTAAAAGGTTTTTGAGTTTTTCAGGGTTGGAATCGAGTAAAATAGGTGTATGATCTGACCCCAACTCTTGATAAGTGAGTTACCTTGGTGTCCGGCAATTCTCGGGGACCAAAGAAAGGATATCAAACCTCCTCAATTCTTTTCGCATATATTCGCTTCTCCTTTTTTGTTGTTTGACCAGGTAACCTGAGCGCCCATCGGGATCCCGCATCTTGTAATCCCAGGATAGTCAATTGTTTGAACAATGATAGATTCTTTACCGAGCTTGCCTTATTACCCCTTGCTTTTCATCTAGATCTAAAATGAAGTTTAAGTCCCCGATCGGAAGACCCAAGGTTTGATCACTTGCTGGGCTATGTCTCAAATATATGTCTATTGTTCAACTTTGTCATCAACATCAATATCTCCGTAGACACATGTGATTAGAATCTCAAAGATCTCCTAGTTTCATTTCAAAGTGACACACATTAAATCTTGAAGATATTAACCGTATATCAATATTATTGTGCTAGGCGATTGCTAACCCTTTTGCTATTCTTAATAAGGTACAATAAACCCATTAAATCTATTTTAAAAATAAGTCCATCCGAGACAATAGGGCTTTTGTCTCGGCTTAAAACACAATACTGGTTGTAATATCGGCAAAGATAGTGAAGTGGTCTTAGTGAGAGGTGATCCTATACTCGGACGTTCCAAGATAGCAACTTCATCTCTTCAAAATAACACTACCTAATCCCGATGATATAAAAACACGGAGAAGTGGATTGGAGTCAAGAAATACAAGGAAAAATAAAAACAAAGACAGGAACAAGAGAAAGAAACTTCTCCTAATGCTCATGAAAATTCAATGAATAAACTAAAAAACGAAAAGATTAACTAAATGTAGTAGCATCTTTAAGGAAGATGAGGACTATCCAAATTTAATTACAAAGGT
>JAJJWW010001946.1:200000-252727 GCA_023531295.1 Papaver armeniacum | reverse complement strand
TCATATAGGTCCACCTTTATCAACAAATAGATATTTGAATCCATAGGTAGCCCTTAAAACCAAAACTTGAACCCCTATAATAAAGCTTATTGTACGGAGCCAAACAAACCTTTTATTTTTTTTTGTGACACCTTAGACTAGTGGTACCTAAAATACTTCCAAACTACTCAAATTAGAGAGACTCGGAGTTCAAACCCTTACCTCCACGTGAAGGAACATGAGAACCATCGAGACCATTTGATGGTTCTCCAAAGGCAAAACGAAATTTTCTTTTTTAAAACGGAGAGTATAACGAAATTAAAAAAATTTCCCCGCACCGTTTTTTTTTTTGATAATCAAACTATAAGTATTTCATTTCATATAAGAAACGTTTACATGATGGTTTTCAAGAAAGACAAGAACATCAAAACATGAAACAAATACAAGTAAGATGCGACACACAAATAAATCAATAAGAGAAAAGAGCGATCTATAACGACAACACCCAATTCTTGTACATAGAGATTGGAGAAGGAATAGTACCCTAAAATTATAATTCACTTAACTATAAGTATTTCATTCCATATAAGAAACGTTTACATGATGGTTTTCAAGAAAGACGGGTACATCAAAAACATGAAACAAATACAAATAAGATGCGACATGCAAATAAATCACCGAAGATAAAGAGCGATCTATAACGACAACACCCATTCTTGTACAGAATAGGAGAAGGAATGGTACTCCAAATTATAATTCACCATTTTAATTTGTTTTTTCTTCTTTAAAAAGAGGTGCTCCTATGAGAGAGGAGTAATTTGCCCAAAAATTCTTCATGTATAGAGAATATCCCGGAAACCCCTCGATCTATATTTGATGAAGAACTTGATCTTGGTCGCGTTGAATCGCCGATGTACTTGTATCCGAGATAACGAATCACGAACAAATCTAAAGAAAGAAACACTATAAAAGTGCAGATAGATACGCCTAATAAATAAAAAACAAAATCACCTAATAGCGAAGAAATTTATTATAATTAACAAAGCTAATCAAAAACAAGTAATCTTTTATGATCCCCACCCCCTAAAGGACCAAAATGAAAGAAAAAGGAAAAGATGAAAGTTTTTTTTTGTTTTTATTTTTTTGGGAGGAAAAGAGAGAGAAGGTAGAAAAATAAGAACACGAAATGGGATACAAAACTAATCGGGGGATATGAATTACTTCCCCAACCAATAGTGTCTCAACTAAGGGGTGGTTTTTGGGGTGCAAAAATACTAAATATCCTCCCTTCAAAATAAAAAAAAAAAATAAAAATAAAAAAAAAAAATCATATCCCCCATTTCCATCTCCACTTCTTATTAATCTCTTTCAGGGTTAGAGCTTAAAACCCAAATATTCCCCATTCCCTCAAATTCTAAACTCTCCCACTCTCTTTTCCAATTCTCTTCTCCTTCTCTGCCGCTCTCACTTTGGAAACGAATTATTATTTTTTAATTTGGAAGTGATGAAGATCATGATGCAAGTGATGAAGACCATGCCGGAATTGATGAAGATCATGCTTGAAACTCAGCTGTAGGCATGCTTGGTAACTACATTCAATGCCGTAACTAAGTACCGGATGCTCAATAGAAATCTATCAATGCCGGTAGTCAAGTGAAAAAATTCAACTTTCTGGATACTTTGCATCATATGCCGCATAAAATTAAAGTAAATATACTATGCCGGAAACCGGTGCCAGAGATGCTCGAGAATTAACTAATCTGCCGCTTAACTCGGGACTGATCAAAACCAGAAATTCAAAACGGAATATTTTTTTACATCGCCTAAGTGATGAAGACCATGCCGAATTGATGAAGACTATGCCTAAACGTGCGACATGCTTGGTAACTAACATTCAATGTTTATTCAACACCTAAGATGCTGGAGTAGAAATCTATCAATGCTTCGTAGTCAAGGGAAAATATTTAAGTTTGGATACTTTACATCATGTGCCAGAAGAAATTAAGCAACATATTATGTTTAAAGATTCTATGATGCCTTAGAATTAACTATATCTCAGGCTAAGCTGGGACGAAACTAAAAATTAAAACTAATAGGTTTTAATTTTCAAACCAAAGAGCTTCAGTAGTGTTTAAAATTTATTTCTTTTTGACGACTCTAAAATGTCGTTAATGCTTGTAAAAGAGTCGTTAACTTCTTTAATGTATTTCCATTAATGACTCTTAGAAGAAGATAAATTACTCTTTTATAAACATTAACGATGCTAGCTTTTGTAGTCGTCAAGAAACAACTTTAAACACTACCGACTCTGGGGTCGTTTTTTGAAATCTTTTAACGACCTTAAGAGTCGTATTGAAAATTCACTACCTAACGACTATTCATGCAAGTCTCGAGAAAAAAATTGAAAAAAGAAGGTTAAAAACAAATTAAGTGAGATTAACAAAATTTTGGGTTTAAAAAGAAGCATGATTGGGGGATATGGAAACTAATTGGGGGATATAGCTACATGAAAATATAGGGATCTAAATATCAAAGTCAAGTCACCCCTTATGTAATTATTTTTTTTAATTCCTAATCTAGCCCTCACTAATTAGGTTTAGTGGTTAATAATAATTAGTAAAAATCTTAAGTATTTGGGGGATAAATTAGTGTGTATTTTTATTAGAATTGTGTGTGAGTGAGGTGAGAGTAGAAGAGGAAAAAATATTTGAGAGGGCATTTTTTTTTTGTGAAAATGGAGGATGATTGAAGAGAGAATTGTTGCTAAGTGGTTGAAAATTTGATTTTTTTTCTTTTGAATCCACCATTGTTGCAAATGTTAGAAAGCCGATTGCCCTGGATGGTATTAAACCAAAAACCATGCCGCATTTGCTTTGGAAATTTTCATACAAATTGTTTGCCACTATCCTGTCTCGTGACAAAATTTTCTCGGTTTTGATCTTCAAAACTTATTTGTTTTGTTCTAATCACCACTTCCGCACGGCTATCTAATTTTAGAGCATGCCAACACCGTGCTTCGCGCATAGTATGTTGCTTAAATTTCGTGCCACATGATGAAAAGTATCCGAGAAAATTGATTTTTTTTCACTTGACTACCTGGCATGGATAGATTTATATCGAGCACAGCTGAACTCTCGCACTCGGCTTGGTCTTTATCCTAAATAACCATGCCGGAACCCGCACGCGTGGTCTTCATCCTAAATAATTCATGTTCGACACCGAGAAACCCAAAGATTTCGGATGGTCTTCATCATAAATAACTATGCCGAGACTTAGTACTCAGAGATGGTCTTCATCTCTGACGACGTGGTCTTCATCCCTACCAATTTAAAAAAAAAAATCAAAGTGAGGAGCCGGCAGAGAAGAAAAATGGAATTTGAAAGGAAGTGAGAAATGTTTCAATTTAAAAGGGAGTAGGTTATTTTTATGTTTGATTTAGCTTTTTATTGTTGTAAAGTGGTAGTTTTCGTATTTTGCCCCCCAAAAACACCCCTTAACAAACTATTGGTTGGGAAGTAATTCATATCCCCAATTAGTTTTGATATCCCCCAATTATGGGTTCTTTAAAAATGAAATGAGTTGGAATTTAGAGTTAAGGGTTAATAGAGTTTTGAGTTTTAGGTTTAGTGAAGGATAAAATAGTATTTCTACCATATTTTGGGATGGAAATAGATTTTTTGGGGTGAGAATAAAATGGATGAGGCTCCTAATTATTTTCTAGGGCCCCCAATTAAGCCCTGTATTTAATTGATCTCTAAACGGTACATGTATACATATGGTGCGTCTTACATATCTGTCTACCTAAAGTTTTGGATCCGTGCTGCGTGAGAGTACAGAGTCCCCCAAGCGGTAGTAGCTGTCGTCAAATAATTCTCTTGTCATTGTAATCCGGCGTTGGTTTCAAAAATAATGCATTGCAGCGAGTGTATTGTTATTCCGCTGCGCCTGCGCATCCCTTTCATCACATCATATTCCATGAGCTACGGTAGTTTCATTATCCTTAGGCCGGGTCTAATGGGATCCAACATTCAACATTCCCATTGTTGAAGTGTCGTTTTATCCTGGCCATCTGTTTTGATTCAACATGAGTGTTTTACGTTTTGCTTGGATCCAGATAAAGAACCTCTTTACACGCGATTTGAAACCGCGTGTGGAAATAAAGAAAACGCGGTTTAAACTCGTGTGAAAAAGTGTTAAAACGCAAAGACCAAATAGAACGTTGGATTCCCTAGTCTTATTGGAGACTAATGGTTGAGAAATGATGCAACGTTCTAATCACCGCGGCCACGTGCCAAACCGCGTATGGACGAGAATCTTGGATCCCCACCGTAGGTGGCGTTGGTTTTGGTGACGTGGATTCAACAAGAAAGTTGAATCTTGCACCACGATTAGACTCACCTTACAACTCTCATTAAAATGACAAAAAATATATTTTCTTAGTAGTTTTTAACTCAGCAAGATCGGGGTATACCCAAACTAAGATACCAATAAGACAAAATAGGGTCATTTTGAAGTAAAGAGGTTACCCCTTAACCAAATATTTTCAAAATGGCAAAAATGCCCTTTTATAATTAACAGTAAAAAACTGATTAGGCTAATTAATTGAGTTTAGATAAAATTTTGAAAATGAAAATTCGAGAGATTAAACCTTTAATCCGTCTTGTGAGTTCGATTAAGATCAAAAAATTTGGTTTCAAAAATGTCAAAGGTCGGCAAGGTAGAGGTTTTGAATAAGGTCTTGCTATATATGGCTGGCATGGTCTTTGTTTGAATAAAATGCCGACCAATTTTAGCTAAGGTATTTAAATGAACATGTCGACTTTATCTTTTTGACACACAGGAGAGGGCTATTGAAAAATATTAGTCGGCAAGGTCTACAAAAAAAACCCGCCGGTTGTTGAGAAAAATACCCCGCTGGCGGTTGAAAAACCCTGCCGGCGGTTGAAAAATACCCCGCCGGCGGTATAAGTCGGCAAGGTCTTCAAAATACCTGCCGGCTGTTGAAAAAATTTACAGTCGTCACCATGGATGTTATGAAAAGTCGGCAAGATATGCATGGTACGACCTTGCGGACCAAAAAAACAAAATCATAATTTTCAATTTCAACCCTAACATAACAATCAATCAATCACACAACACAATGATGGGTTTTGAGTTTAAACATCATTTATAGTCTTCTTTTTAATAGGTAGAGTCAACATTTTTTTGGAAAATCAAAGTTGAAGATTTTTATATGACTTTGGTTGATGGAAGATGAAGATGAAGTTGAAGAAGAAGAAGAATAGAAGATTAAGAGTTGTTTAGTTTTTTTAATTTTAGGGTTAATGAAATTAAGAAATGAGTTTATTTTTAAGATTTAATTAGTTCAGGATATTAAAGTAAATCACCCTTTTTAATAATGACACACCATGTCCCCTTGAAATGATATATCCCAATTAATCTGGGTATACCCCAATTAAGCTGGGTTTTTTTAATAATAAATAAATTATAGTATCTCTTCTCCAGAAGCAGAGATACTATGTTAGTATCATCCAAGCCAGATCTTAGAACTCCGATATGCTACCCAGGATTTTGAATTATGGTGTACATTGTGTACTGTGTACTTACATGGACGCATATTAATGGATTTTGCTCCAAAAAAAAAAAACTTTTTAGAGATTTTCTCTGTGGATATAAAAAGGAAAAATAAATACTCTCGAGGGTAGGTTATACAAACACAAACTTGATTCATCAAAAATAAGGAAAACCATAGATTTTCAGAGTACGAAAAATAAGAGAAAGACATAAATATTTGCTACCTAAATATCCGAACTTAAGACTCTTCTGACTTGTTACTTTAATAATTTACTACAACTCTGTTTTAGCCATCCATCATCATCATCATTGTCTCTTTCAAAACACAAGACAATAGAAAAGCTGTCTCTTTTACTTTCTCTCTCTCCTCAAAACAAGACTCAGTATTTTTTTTATTCTTTCTTTCTTTCTTGATCGTTTGGTGTTCTCTGTTCATAACGGATTCTTTCTTTTCACTTCTCTTCAGCTTCTTACAGAGTGGGGGATCTGAAACGAACCCTTTCTCTATATCTCTCCACTCTTCTGTATTCAGTCATAAATTTTGTAGCCTGGCTATAAAATTTGGAGGATATTTCGATGGTGATGAAGAAGAAGCAGAAGTGAAGAAAATTTAAAATTAATTTAATTTTTGAAGAAATGGGTGGAAAAAGAAATAGGGAATTTTTAGCTAAAGAAGCAACAGAGTTTCTGAATCATGTAATGGTGGAAAGGTCTTTGTTTCCTTTGATGATTCCAATGGTTTTTGTTGCTTGATTATTGAACGTTGGTTCTTCCCTTTCTCAAATTGGGTTTTGCTTGCTGTCTCTGTTTGGGCAACAATTCAGGTACAACACTATCTTTTTTTTTTTCTTTTTCTGTTTGGGTCTAAATTTCTTGAATTTGGATTTTAAAGTTAGAAATTTTGGCTTTGCAAAATGTTGGGTCTTTGCAAATAAGCTTGTTTTTTAGTTCTATTGCAGTTTAAGATTTGCAATTTTAATTTGCCTAAAATTAGTACTCCTGTAGTAACTTTACTAAACATAATTTGCTAAAAAACTAACTAGTACCGTCCATGTTTTTCTTTTTTTGGTAAAAAAAATATGACAAACGAGTGCTCAGCGATTTTGATTCTTGTCGAATTCAATAACTTTGATCATACTTCATCTGCCATATTAGAATATGTTTGATTAATTAATGATAAGTAATTACGGTTGACAAATTAAACTTAAAGTGCATTTTTTTGTGGAAGAAAGAAACTATGAAGTTAATAATGGTACACAGGAGAAATCATGTGACTTATATCTTTTTATTTGTAGTATTGTAGGTATCAACGGAAGGTTCTTATAGATGACTTAAACAAAAGATGGAAGCAAGTCCTCTTGTATACATCGGTATTACTCTTTTTTTCATTACATTGTCTTATGTATGTGAAAGTGATTATAGTTGTTCTTTGTTGGGATTTGTTACGATGGCCTATCGAAATGTTTTTTTTGCAGCCCATTACACCATTAGACAGTGTGAGTGGCTGAACAAGTTATTCATGGAAATTTGGTGTAATTCGATTAACCCAAAGCTTGCAAATAAGTTTTCGTCAATTGTTGAGGTTAGTTTCTAAACATTGTTTTGATAAATTCCTTGTATTTTCTATTTGTATTAAATTTGCACTCTCCAATTTGTCTAAACGAGTGTCCATCATTTGTTGCAGAAACGATTAAAACATCGAAAACCGAGATTCATTGTAAGTTTGCTTTTGTCTATTGTTTATTTGTTTGTTTGTATAGCCTTGAGTGTCGAAAGATACTCACAAATTACATTCTTCCGCGGAAACTATTATCTGTAGGAAAAAAATCGAATTGCAGGAGTTCTCACTAGGTTCAACCCCACCCCAGTTTTGGGCTGCATGGGACACGTTGGTCAACTTCGAGTGATCAGGTTTGGTTTCTGTTTACCTTCCGAACATCTGTCTACTTTCTTCTGACATACATTTGAAAAAAATTGTTCACCTATGTGGTTTGGTATGATGAACTTTTTTCCTATCTTAACAGCAAATCTTGCATATGGGCTTTGAGTGGGACTCAAACAGTGTAAATATAATGTTGCTGGCAAAATTGGCAAAGCCATTATCTGGGACTGCTCGAATTGTTATCAACAGCATTCACCTCAAAGGAGATGTATGTAAAAGTTCTTCACAATTGAATTGTTATTCCTTTGTTGTTCTTTCTTAACTTCTCTAATCATTATGACAAAGTAAAAAACATATTAATAAGTTTTCAGATCTATGTCAAAGTCTTTTGGCTATAGAAATGCATTTTATGCTTGAAACTTAACTCAATTTCCATCTGTTTATGTTCTTTTACAGACTTAGCATCATGCCCATTCTTGATGGACAAGCTCTTTTGTATTCATTTGAACCAACTCCTGAGGTGAGGATCGGTGTTGTCTTTGGAAAAGGAACCCAAACACTTCCGGCGACAGAACTTCCAGGTGTTAATTCTTGGTTGGTGCGTTTCGTTTTCCACTTCTCAGTTTTATTTAGCGAAGCACAATGGAAATTAGTAGTCTAATTCTTAGTGAAAAATCTTATATTAACCCATGCTAACTATATCTTACTGAACATGTTCTTCTTCACTCAGGTCAAGCTTTTCACTGATACCTTGGTAAAGACAATGGTCGAACCTCGTCGCGGTGCTACTCTTTGCCTCCAGTTGTTCTCAATAAAAAGGCTGTTGGAGGCATATTTTCTGTGACTGTTGTTTCAGCAACTACACAACTCCCAGATAAATTGAAAGGGTGCAATTCTGGAGGCCTAGAGAGCTCTGTAAGAAATGCTACTTCCGAAGGATACTCAGGCAACGGAGTTGGACAAACATTTGTTGAAGTTGAACTCGAGGAGTTAACAAGGAGAACGAATGCCAGCCCAGGTCCAGACCCTAAATGGGATTCGACCTTTAATATGGTCCTGCATGATGATGCTGGAATTATAAAATTTAATCTCTATGAATGGATTCCAAACAATTTGAAGCATAACTATATAACTAGTTGTGAAGTAAAGGTACAGATCGACTGTTGTTACTCTTTTGAGTCTATTCAAGAAAGTGATATCCCAAGATGTAATTGCACTATGTATAGGGAATTCTCTAAATTGGTTTGCGGAATTTGATTCTCATAAAATTTGAACTGTTGTGAACAGGTGAGGTATGTTGCGGACGACTCCACTACGTTCTGGGCAATAGGACCTAGATCCAGTGTACTTGCCAAACGGGTTGCGTTTGATGGTCAAGAAGTTGATATGGTTATCCCATTTGAGGGACTGAATTTAGAGAGGTAACAACTTAGTTTTGTCTCCTTTATTTATTTGCTTAGAATTTGATTTCCAGCAAGTATCTTTCCCTTTTTTAAGAGATTTGTCCAACCCGTAACAATCTCTTTCTTTTACAGCTGACAGTGAGGCTAGTGCTGAAAGAATGGCAGTTTGCAGATGGTTCGGTTAGCTCAAACAACACTTCTCTTGTTGGCTCTCAACGATCTATGAATCGCCCATCAGATGATCATCCAAGAACAGGAAGGAAAATCAAGTTAACTGTTGTGGAAGGGAGAGATTTGGTGGTAAAGGATAAAGCTGGAAAGTCCAATGCATATGTAAAACTACAGTATGGGAAGGTTTGTCTATTTGTTCATTGGGTCTCCCTTGTCAATTTTGTTTTGACAACATGTTCACTAAAATTGTGAATAAATGTCTCGTTATTTGCTTACTGGGCTAGAGAAGGATGACTAATACTACTACAAACTTTATTCAGGGTCTTTACCGAACAAAGACTGCAAATGTATTGAAACCTGTCTGGAGTGATAAGTTTGAACTCGATGAGATTGGAGGTGGTGAATATCTTAAGATAAAATGTTACTCCGAAGACACTTTTACTGATGACAACATTGGAAGTGCACGAGTGAATTTGGAAGGATTGGTTGAAGGCTCTGTGAGAGACATTTGGGTACCTCTTGAAAAAGTCGGTTGCAGGAGAACTGAGGCTTCAAGTAGAAGCAGTGAAAGTTGATAACTACGAACTATCTGGGGTATGCATCTAGATCAACCATTGACACACAACCGTAGAGCACTCTGCATAAATGACTCACTAATTTATCATTACAGTATTTTTGCTTATTACATGTGTATTTTTCACTGATTTATCTTTACAATACATGTACTCGTCCAAACATATGCAGAGTTCTCACGGAGGATCTGGGAATGGTTGGATTGAATTAGTTATCATTGAGGCAAGGGATCTTATTGCTGCTGATTTAAGGGGAACAAGTGATCCATATGTGCGTGTACATTACGGAAACTTAAAGAAACGAACAAAGGTTTGAATTCCCTGCACTTTTTGTTTCTGATGAACTTTTGTTTCCAAATGACAAATACGAACATGGGATCTGATTTTTATGATGACTTCACTCAAACAGAGAGATATTTGAGCAGGTTGCTTGGAAATTTCAATGTTAAGTTTGATGTTCATGACACATGTTTAGCATACGTCAGGAAAAACTCACCATGTCAGTAGAACTTGTAATACTGTCTGTTACGCTGGATATCATTGTTTTAAAACTTTTAACTGTTCAACATGTTTATGACACATGTTCAATTGTTCAAGACACCGTTGTTTCAAAGTTTTCGTCAGTTGTATGCTAAAGTAATGGAGCTTCAAAAAATTCCATTGTTATGCAGGTTACATATAAGACTCTCACGCCTCAATGGAACCAAACATTAGAATTTCCCGATGATGGTAGTCAGTTAGAGTTACATGTGAAGGATTATAATGCCCTGCTACCAACGTCCAGCATTGGAGATTGTGTTGTAGAATATCAGTGGTTACCACCAAACGAGACGGCTGACAAGTGGATACCTCTCCAAGGAGTGAAAAAAGGAGAGATCCACATAAAAGTAACAACGCAAAAATTCCAGAGCTACAAAGGAGACCCAGTACAGATTCCAATAGTTTGCATTTGACTAAAGCCAATCAAATTTCTGATCAGGTATATCTACGAATTCACAAATTTATCATTTGCAAAATATTTCCTGCATGCTGCCTACTCTCTACAATTTTCATTTTTCTTTGCCTTCTCTAGTTTTATGCTTACTAATAACTTGAGAGTATATGATGATGAGCAGATGAGACAAGTCCTGAGAAGGCTCCGAAGGCTAGTTGACGACGCGGATGTGGAAGCTTTATCACTTGCAGTGAGTGAGATGGAAAGCATTCAAGAGGTAGAGGAAGACTACATGGTACAGCTAGAGTCTGAACAGTCTCTGCTCATAAATAAGATTGGTGAGCTTGGTCAAGAAATGTACAAATGCTCACCTTCCCCAAGCAGGAAAAATTCCGGTAGTAAAAACTCGAATTAGTATTTATCTTCCTTTTGCGGATACTTATTTTTAAATGTTCGATAGTCTTATTCCGTTTCCACAGAATGTAAATTTGCAAACAGACATTACTATTTAGTGATAAAGAAAGGTGAGAATAAGATGTTTCCCAGAAAAAAACATGACTGTATTGAAAATCTTGCGAGACCCCTTGCATGTGCTAACATACATTTCTATATAAAATAAAATAAATAAAAATAATCTGAAATCTTAATTAACAAAAATTTGACCTCTCCTTGAGTGTAACTGTATGAACTTATCAGTATTCAAAGAGACCAGACTATGAGTATGAATCACTGGTCGAAAACAGTCATCCTCAAATCCTTTCTTCTTAACTATCTTGTGAGTATTCAAATCCAAATCCCCAAAGCAACAGTCTGTTCTTCTGTCTAACTAGCAATTTGCCATCCTTCATCTTCACAACTTCCACATCCAAGCTATTTGGCCAGCATGAGAAATATTCCGGCGTATAGGGTTTTGGAAGGGTCAGAATATGTGTATTAACCCAGCTATTTGTTGCGGGTTAATTAGAACCCATAGCACAAGTTTAACATTTTCTAAATAAGCATCTTTTGTCAGACATAAACAAAATTGCCCTTCCATCTCTATTAACTGCATACAATTATGCTGACTTCTATGCTGTTGAGGATTATCACAGGAAGCTCCACCATGTTGCATCGTGCTGAACTTATTTGTTCCAATTTCAAATGCCATAATGGAATTTGAACAAGTAAAACTCAGGGTTCTCAAAGACACTGCTATACTTGTCAACCATCCAATACAATGTCCTGTTTATGATTGTGGGGGTCTTTCACTGCTTGGCATATAGGAGGATCTGACAATATTTCTCTGTAATTTAGTTTTTCTTCGTAATTTAGATCCAAAGCTTAGTATGTCAAAAGCATACCTTCCCCTTCCAGCACCAGTTGCCCAATATATAAGTAGCACCTCGTATACCTTGTAATAGACTTTATATTATCCTCTTACCTTATTAAGCTTTAGGAGATTATCTCCATTGATTTGGGTTGTAAACACAAAAGATATTATTATGGTTTTATATATATTCTAGCCAAGAGGAACATTTCTCCTCAAGGAAATTATCATCAAATCCAAGATGGTATCAGCCCCCCTACGATCCTGTTTTCTCTAAACCATTAAAATCAATGGCGACGGAACAACTAAAGCTCACAGACATTGCTGAGGCATATAGTTCTATGCATCTACAACAACCCGATGATGCTTTCTACATGGATACCGGTGCTACCTCGCATCTCACTGCTGATCCATGTACTTTACATAACATTACCGGTTCTAGTACTGTAAGGTCTATCTTAGTTGGCAATGGCAATAGCATTCCAGTTACTGCTAGTGGTACCAAGCTCATAAACCTCCCTTCTCGCACCCTTCAACTCAAAAATACTCTTGTTGTTCCCGATATTATCAAAAACTTAGTTTCTGTTCACCACTGATAATCGTGTGTCTGTTGAGTTTGATCCATATGGTTTTTCTGTGAAAGATCTGAGTTCGAGGAGGATTATCCTTCGGTGCAATAGTTCCGGGGAGCTTTACCCTATCACCAACTCTGCTGCATCCATCTCAAAAAATCGTCCCAAACCTTCCCCCATTTCCCTTGTTGTCTGTTCGCCAGATATTTGGCATAGCCGCCTTGGTCACCCCGGCAAGGTTGTTTTAGATGTTCTTCGTACCAATAATTCTATTCATTGTAATAAGAATCAACATTCTAAACTTTGTCATTCATGTCAAGTTAGTAAACATGTTCGATTACCTTTTTATGAATCAAATTCCAATACTTTTGCTCCATTTGATATCATTCACAATGATTTATGGACCTCTCCTCTACAAGTTGATACCGGTTTTCGTTAATTATCTTATCTTGCTGGATGATTTCACCAACTATCTTTGGGTTTATCCTTTAAAATTTAAATCCCAAGTTTATGACAAGTTTTGGAATTTCGTTCTCTTGTTCAAACCCAATTTGAGCGTCAAATAAAAAGTTTTCAATGCGACATGGGACGTGAATTTGACAACTCTTCTTTTCACAATTTTGCTCGTACTAATGGTCTAGTTTTTCGCTTCTCTTGCCCCCAAACTTCCTCTCAAAATGGCAAGGCCGAACGCATGATACGTCGTGTCAATGATATCACCCGCACCCTTATGTCTCATGCTTCCGTTCCACCAAAATTTTGGGTCTATTCTCTCCTTATGGCTGTTTATCTTCATAATATTCTTCCCACAAAAATCCTAAATTTTTCCTCTCCTGTGTCTATTCTTTATCAACGCCAACCAACATATGACCATCTTCGTACGTTTGGTTGTCTATGCTATCCAAATCTCTCCTCTACAACTCCTCACAAACTTGCCCCCCGCTCCACTAAATGTGTCTTTCTTGGCTTTCCTCCCAACCACCGTGGATACCGCTGCCTTGATCTTACCACAAACAAAATCATCATTTCCCGTCATGTATCTTTTGACGAGAACGTTTTTCCCTTCACTAATCCTCCAACACCGTCTGAAAATGAATCTTCTTCCTCTCCCCTTCATTCCCCCTACATTTCCTACAATCTGCCTCCTACCAATCCTACTCCACAGCCACTACACACCACCTCACGTGACGCCTTTAATCCTCTCCACACCCGCCCCACTACGAGACCACCCAACTACCGCCCTTTCTCCTTCCCCACTGTCCCCTAATCGCCCACATCTCTCGCACGGTAAATCATTGCAGCCCACCGCAACATCTGTCCCTCGTCCTTACTCCCACTCCTTACCAACACTTCATTCTCGCCACCTCCCGCTCCAATCCACGTCCCGCTTTAACCTTCCAACACTCTTGTACATGTCCCCACTACAACAAACCGTCTTCCTAGCCCACTCCACAACCCCCCGCCCACTCCCTCTTCTTTCCCACTCGACAATTCCCTTCGTCTTCTTCTTTCCCCACTACCGGCGACTCAACTTCGCTCTCCTTTTTCCACTCTTCCACAAACCGTACTGCCACCTCCTACTTCTACCGCAAATCCAAATCCCACTCCTTCTCCTCACTCCACTCCCTACAACACACCATACCGCCACCTCCCCGCTTGTACTACGTATCCAACTCCCACTACAGTATCACCCTCAGCCACAGCACCTTCGGCTCCTCCCATACCTACAACTCCTTCTAAACCTATCACTCGTGCCTCTCGTGGCATTTTCCGCCCTATAAATCGTCTTAATCTTCATGTCCAAACCTTACGTCATATCTCTCCTATTCCCCCGTTCTCACTTATATGCTCTTAGGGACATAAACCGAATCTTTGCCATGAAAGACGAGTACAATGCTATGTTGAAAACTAATACTTGGGAACTTGTACCATGACCTCGTGATGCTCATGTTATTCGTTCTATGTGGTCTTTTCATCATAAATATAATGCCGATGGATCCCTACGGCGTTACAAGGCTCGTCTTGTTGCCAATGGCAAATCTCAACAAGTTGGAGTTATTTGTTTTGAAACATTTAGTCCGGTTGTTAAACCTGCTACTATTCGTCTTCGTTCTCACTATTGCTACATCACGATCTTGGCCCATACATCAACTAGATGTCAAGAACGCTTTTCTTCATGGTGATCTAACCGAGACAGTCTATATGCATCAGCCTCCAGGATTTGTTGACCCTACTAACCCTGATTACGTAGATCTCTCTATGGCCTCAAGCAGGCTCCCAGGGCGTGGTTTCGGAGATTTGCCAAGTTTATCACAGGTTGTGGTTTCCGTGGTAGTGTATGTGATCCCTCACTTTTTGTTTATCAATCAGGATCTGAAACGGCATACTTACTTTTATATGTTGATGACATTATTTTGACTGCCTCTACTGATGCTCTCCTATGCCGCTTCATTGATTTGATGAGGAGAGAGTTTGCTATGTCTGACCTTGGTCCACTACATCATTTTCTGGGCATCACTGTTACTCGTCATCCTCAGGATTATTTTTGTCTCAGTCATTATATGCACAGGACATCATCGCGCGTGCCTCCATGACAAAATGTAATCCAGTGACTACTCCGGTCGACACAGATTCCAAGCTCAGTGCTACTTCTGGCCCGGCAATTTCGGATCCCACTCTATACAAAAGCCTAGCGGGTGCTCTTCAGTACCTCACTTTTACTCGGCCAGATATTGCATACGCAGTTCAGCAGGTATGTCTATTTATGCATGATCCCCGTGAGCCTCACATGCATGCCCTCAAGCGAATCCTTCGCTATCTTCATGGCACCATCAACCACAGACTGTTTCTCTCGGTCTCCTCTATCTCTGGCTTAACAACATACTCTGATGCTGACTGAGCGGGTTGTCCTGATTCTCGACGATCGACATCTGGTTTTTGTGTCTTTCTTGGTGACAATCTCATCTCCTGGTCCTCCAAGCGTCAAGCCACGGTCTCTCGATCCAGTGCTGAAGCTGAATACCGGGGAGTAGCAAATGCGGTTGCTGAAACAACATGGCTTCGCAATCTTCTTCTAGAGCTCCGACTACCTCTACGACGTGCTACTATTGTTTACTGTGACAATGTAAGTGCGATATATATGTCTGGAGATCCTGTTCAACATCAACGCACCAAACATGTGGAGATTGATATACATTTTGTTCGTGAACGAGTTCGTATTGGTGCCATTCAAGTCTTACATGTTCCCTCTGAGAACCAATATGCTGACATCTTTACCAAGGGGCTTCCTCGACAGCTATTTGTTCGTTTTCGTTCTAGTCTTAGCGTTTGTTCCTCTCCCGCTCAGACTAAGGGGGTGTAATAGACTTTATATTATCCTCTTACCTTATTAAGCTTTAGGAGATTATCTCCATTGATTTGGGTTGTAAACACAAAAGATATTATTATGGTTTTATATATATTCTAGCCAAGAGGAACATTTCTCCTCAAGGAAATTATCATCAAATCCAAGACCTTGTTGTGAGGATTGAGATAAAATCCACATACTGTGAAGTCCCAACCTTTCGTCGTAATAGTTACCTGTTCTTTTGTTGTAGGATTCCATATGACAAAAATGGATTGAGATAAAATCCACATACTGTGAGCGTCTGCCAACATTTTTCTGTAATTTAATTTTTCTCTGTAATTTAGGTCCAAAACGTAGTATGTCATAGTCATAGACATACTTTCCACCTCGTATTTCTTGTTGTGAGGATTGAAATAAAATCCACATATACCATGAATCTACGACTTTCCCTCGTAATAGTTACTTGTTGTTTTGTTGTAGGATTCCATATGACAAATATGGATCTCCTTGTGCCATCTTTGCTCTTAAATAAAAGAAAACCGTCATAAGAATCATAAATCATGATCGGAAAATTGGTCATATGACCACAACCCATAAAGTGTGGGAGCAATGGACATGTAAAATATAGGTCTGGATGAAAAAGACATAAGAAAAATTAGTCATATGTACCCTTAGCTTTAAACTTTATTCTTTATTATATCCTTTTCTCTCTCATATTTATTTATTTTCTCACTCTAATATAAAACTAGTATGTAACCCGTGCTACGCACCGGGACAGTTGGAATCAGCCAATTTATTGTGGCGGGGCTTCGCCCCGCACCCGTGGTCAATGCCTTGGATTTTTTCTGAATAGTCTTTGATTATTTTTATTTTTCAAAGGAATAGGAAACTATGATACCCTTTATGTATAAAATTCGGCATGGTAAACCTAAATTCATGTATCATCTTTACTGACTGATATTAAAATAAACCAACGAAATAATTCATTATAAGAAAAGCGAAAGAGTCAACTGGTCAGGTTTCACTATAATTACTTGAAATGCATTTGCATTACATACTCTTTCGATTGGGTGTGGCTTCGACCACTGCTGGAGATCGACAATTACTTAACCATAGACATATTTTAATTAATGGTCATATAATAGATATACAAAGTTAAGGCGATTGCAAACCCCGAGATATGCACCATGTAACTAAATTCATGAGCAATACAAAACATCCAAATTACGGGTCCTAACTTGCCGATGATTTATTTGAGCATTATGAATTGTCAATAATTTATCCGATCCTTATGAATTATTTTATTAGGATTACACACCACGCTTTAGTATTTGATTTAATTTTTCTTGTTAGTTTAATAAAGTTGTCATTTTCTCGACATTACGGTCTAAAAACCTTCTAGATCACGTTGATGAAGCCATTTAAAAAAGGAATGTTACTCAAAAGTGGGTTGGATCTAAACATATTGTCATACTGCTGTGAATACATTGCTTTTGTCACCATCATGTTCTTCCAATTGGAGAATGTAATTTTCGCAAAATATGTGTTAGTTTTGTAACATTATTTTAATAACATGTAGTAAGAAATAAATGGATTTTTCTTTCATGGACTAAGTACTAAACTTGAACACTCTACAGACTCTCCTCAAACCTAGCATCTTTTGCGAACCTTATCAACCATTACAATGTTCTTCCACCTGGTGACATGATACGGACAATCTATAAACCTTTAAAAGCAATGTTGCTCTAATTAACGATCTTCAATGCTATTCATCTTCTTACGATGACTAACATCATTAACACTTGTCCAAAATCTCTTTATTGGTAGCCAACAAAAAGCACTTCCGAGGTCTCCCCCAACTAATTGCACAGATTACAACATCCCCCACGCCCAAGAGTGCTTCAGCTTCCTAAACCCTTTTAGTTATTTGAATCCTTTGCCCTGCTTCGCATGTAGACCTGTTTTGTGGTCAAATAAACCCAACTTGAAAAATGTGATTGTAAAAAATTGTACGTGTTTGCATGTGTATTAGTATTATATTGTGTTGGGAACTCGACTACAAAAAAAAACTATATCATTTTAATTGCAGATAGTAACTCTAATACAACATGTCAAGCACTAAAATTCGAAATTTTCCTGAAAAGATATGTTGAAACTGGAAATTGGACTCAATTAATGTGGATACCTTACACACCACAGCTATCAAGTTGGCTGCCAGTGAAGATCTTTGATTACTCTTTGCCTCGGCGATACTCTAAATTCCTTTTCCTTTTGCCACAGAGATAGCCTTTCCAAAAGAAAGTATATGAACCAAAGCAAATGCAAAGAAACGGAAAAAGCATGGAATACAAACCAAATACTATTTTTTCAAGGTTTGGCATGAAATTCTTCTCTACCTACACCATAATTTCTAGAAGCCTCTTACCATAATTTCTATAGGTTTTAATTTCATAATTGCCATCGATCTGTTTTCTTTGTTTTTATAATTCATAATTGAAATATAAGTTTAAACTGACCCATTAATCTATTTAATACAAACAAAGAAACCATATGGACCACAACAATATATATATATATATATATAAAAAGAGTGCATGGGATACATACCAAATATCAATTGATTTGTCAAGGCTCTATAGTTTAGCATAAAAAAAAAAGATTTGTCGCCTTGACCTGACTTTCAAGATATCCTCTTAACATCTATCTCTTCTGCATAAAAGTATATTCCGATCAAGAGGATAACTATTAAAGTACACAAACTGAAATATCCAAAGTATTCAAAATTCTAGTGTACTTACAATTTCACTGCAAATTCAGTATAAATTCTATCCATGTTTAAGTGTTTCAAATACCTTGTATATTGATTCAAAAAACCGCTTTCACCAAAGCTTTTTAACATTGGAGAAATTGTTAGTGGAAGCTCCTATTGGACTGAAGTTGAATTGGATGGATTCCTGACTGGAAATCCTCCCTACAAACAAACAACTTGTTTACCAAAAACAACAAAAAATCAAAAAATTGGTAATGCTGAAATGCCACAACATAATATATATATGTATGAAAAGATTTTGATTGTTATATACTACATTCATCATCCTCTACTAAATACTTCTACCACGGAGCTCATTGAACTACAAACGATTACAACAACCTAAAGAAAAATTCTTAAGAGGTACATCAATTCCAAATACAAAAAAGGTGTCTTAGTGCAAAATAGAGCTAGATAAACAAAATGATTAGCTTAGATCATCAGTTATGCTTAGGTTCAGTTGACCCTACCTTGCATGCAAACCTCTTTGCTAACTTTATAACAAACGGACATAGCCCCTTGATGCAAGAACAGAAAAATTAGACTTCAAATAATATGAAATTTGTTGCAAATTGTATGTTGAAGATGATATAAAGCCATCATGCTTATAATTAGCACAGGGTCCTGCAATACCTTTGAGAATCTGATGCTTCTTAATATAAAATATTAGTGATCCAGAGTTCTAAATCAGACATAAGATAACATAAGTTTAACCGTAAACAAACTTTATCAACTTTCAATCCAAAACCCATTTTCAATCAACATAAATCATATGAAAACGAAAATACGCTTATTAAGCAAATGCTAATTAAACATGTCTGATAAGTTTAATTACAAATTAGATATACGAAGATTTGAATTAGGGGGAGTGTTATCATCGAAAAATAAAAAATGCACAATTCTTATAATTTCTTTTCGTTCCCTTCCCATGCTCGAAATTTCGTGTGTGTTATTTCTTCTCATATTCAACTGCAGACCAGTCCAGCCACACATGCATAAGCAATAAAACACGACATTTGAACATCAAAACATATTAATGGATCAAAAAATAGAAAAAATAATAATAATTGCAATCCCCAATGAGAAATGCTCGAATATATTCCCCTGAAATCAGCTTTAAGAAAGTCCGAATTGCCTAACTAAACTCTTTTACTGCTACCGCATCGATAAAATCTGCTTGAAAATTTGCGGCATGAAAACAATCAATGTAGTTGTTTTAAACTTGCTGCACAAACCTTCAGATAATTCACCTCAACCAATGCTGAAAGATATTTTTCATATTTTGCTTTTATTGATACCCACTAAACCGAAAATGATATTTTTCATATTTTGCTGCAATATATACCTACTTCTATCCTAATCTTCCGTATTCTAGGGAAAGTATCATTGTAACATTTAAAAGGATGCATCATGTCAATGATTTCTTATGGTCAGTAATCAGTATCTGCAGTGTCGGCACCAAGGTTAGAGTTGCTGCGTGAATAACGGATTTCCATTTATCAAATTTCTCTCTAGATGAAGGGACAAAGCTAGACGCATAATTTATAAGTACGCATTGTCCCTTCGTGAGTCTGGTGTTTGAAAGAGTTGAGTATGTCGTGATACAAACTTACCGCACTCAAAGATACATGAGAGAGCCGAGTATGTTAAGTAACGGTAACAACGGTAAAGTCATATGTAGACATAGAAGTAAATATTAGATGTGAACAATATTTTCTCAGAGTTTCTTATCATTATTATCGCATTCATTGTTTTCGGTCATATAAAAGTTAGCCTATTCTAACTCCAAAAGATCGAGCTATACTTTGGACAAAAACCTAGGCAATATTATTGTAAGTTTGTTTAAACTAATAGTAGAATCATGCTTACCCTTTAACCGTTTAAATGTCCTCCACCTTGAAATATTTTGAGATATTATGTATGAAAATTATTATGATTCTAACTCATGTCGTTCAAATATGACCCAAGGTGATGCCATACATGTGAAAGTATAATCGAGTAAAATGACGGTCTAGTTCAACACAATGGTCCAATAGATATATGTTCTAAGTTATTTCCAGGTGTCACCTTGACTTTGGTAAAAACCGTGTAAATAAATATGTCGTTTTGCAATGAAACAAAAATAAAGCAAAAATTGTTAACTCACTCAGAGTTGTCCTACTGTAGAAATTTATAAATAGAAAAACCAAACAAACTATCCTCCAGAAAAATGTAATCTAAACAAAACTATCCCAAAGAATTCATGAAAATCAGGCATATCAAATGGTACTTTCTTCTCGGAAAAGCATATCACATGGTGTCTTTCTTATCGAAAACATAGTTGTTCTCATTCTTCATCCAACACCCGCTACTATATTTTCCTCAATTGTTTGTGAATTTTAATGTTTGTGTTCTTGATTGAATGTTATGGTGCGCAATAATACTTTTGGCACTCAAATATGTATATTGATAAAAACTCAACATTAACTTCGTTGGCCATACAATCAAGTTACATACTTGTGTTTCCATAAAAGATGAACTTCGTAAAGATAATAGTTTAATTAATCGAAATTTTTTCCAAACCAACATGTAAGGCATTTTAGGTTTGGCTATGAGGATTATTACTTTGTTGGATTTTTCTTCTTTTCTTTCCCATTTTTCTCTTTTTCTTAATTAAGATGATGTGGAAAAGCTCTTCCAATTAAGATTTTAATTTTTGCAAGTTCTCCCATCTACGTTTTAAAACTATTTATTTATTTTAGTAATTTTGTAAACATTTGAACAACTAAAATAAGCTTACATAACTAATTTGCTCTTTCATCACCTATATGGTTCCATACATTCTATCAAACTCATGTATGTAATTTTAACACATATCACATATGTTTGACAAAACATAATTTAAAGGACTAACAAACCAAACCAATAAATAAGATGGTAATAAATTTTCAAGAAACACTAACGGAAAAGATAAAGATCCGACATCAAGTACATCCAAAATAAAAAGAACAAAATGGTTAAAAAAGAATAACACCTAGGAAAAAGACAGTCATTTCATTACTAATATTTCCTACGGAAAAAATCGGTAGTCATGGCTGTATCAACAAAACTTTCTTCATTTCACCCTCTTAGCAGCATCTTGTTTTTTTAACATCTTTTCATAAGATCCAAACCATCCCCATATCTTCTTCTACCATCTTTTCGTAAGAGCGAAACCACGCCCATATTCTTTCTACACATAAGTGCGATTTCGCCTTGGTCTAACTATTATTTCAAGTTCATCCAAAAATATTTCATCTATTAATATCATTGTACGTGTTTTGCTCTATCTTTCCCTTTTTTTTATCAGATATCCAAACTTGTACGTGCTTCTCTCCATCTTCTTCCTTTTTCTATCTTCTTCGTAGAAATTTGTCAATATCTGAATCATTTCTCAAGTATATCTGTTCCTCGGGCTTTGATCCGATACCCAAGATTGCTCAAGTATGTCTATAATTCATGGCACGACCATTAGTAGGAATGTCCATAGCTAAATCCTTCTCACAAAAGACATTAATTATCTAGGAAAATGCATAGGTTAAATTTCTGTCACATATACACACTACTGATAGATTTAAAAACAAAGATGCAAAAACTACATGGACATCTGCTACTCATTGATAGTTTCTAACCAGATTTCCTCGAATAGTCTTTTTGCATTTTAGGTTTCGTACCATGGTTTCGGCGAGGTAGTACAAATTTTGGAAAAAGACATACCTATAATGACCTCTTTATCAACAAATAAAACTTGAATACTGATAGAACCTTAGCTAAGTACTTACGTGCAAAATTTAAGTTTTAGCTAGAAATTGGCAGTTTTACGTGTGTAGTTCCTTAGTAAACTAAACACAGGTCTGTTAAAAATAACCACTGAGGTATAATTTTTGGACTAAAAAATAGGTAGACTAATTTTAAGGCTAGTGATCATTTAAGAAATAGGTAATCATATATCTAGCGATTGATGAAATAAAGCCTAAAAAGCATAAAGTTTTTAAGGAAACCAAGGATTATATATTTATTGCTAGAGATAATCTCATATATGTTTTATTAGAGCGCACCAAACTTAGCTTTCTAAGAGTAGGAATTTATAAGAGTAGGAAAGTCTGCTAATACCTTATTTGCATACTCGTACACCCCTGCTCCAAACTCAACATTGATTCCATAAGTTGTGACACGTCCCACTTGCGAGAGACATTATAGGTTACAGTTGGCAATACAGTTTAAGAAACTTACACTCGGTTATACACTCAACATCCTGCAAAAAATACCAAGAAAGGGGATGTGAGCTTTAAAGCATATGATCTTCAGAATTTCTGCTGCTTGTAGGTTTCTGATCACCCTGTCTCTGAGAACCCACCGTTAACATTTCTGCCTGTGAGGGTAAAAATGTGAGTGTTTTGAGTGCATCTTGAAACAATCCAAGACTCCTCAATTCAAACCTTAGACATGTAATGAAGCACCCGTGAAACTTGATAGATAAAGTGAACAATTTATAACCATGTAAATGGAGTATAAGGGGTCTGATGAAAAGGAATAAGACTTCCATAGCTGATCTGCGGAGTCGATGAACTACCTCAGCTAGTTATTTGTAAACATATTAATTTCCACTGAAGTCCACTTCAGTAGAACAGTAGAAGGGTGATAAGTAGTAAGCTATGTTACAACGATACAGACACGGTATCGGTATCTTGTATCCAATACGCATTACGCTACTTCGATACAACAACTTAAAAAACTAAAATACGTGGATACGGCACACACAATATAAATATCAACTTAACATAGATATAAGTAGTGAATTTGCAAGATTTATGCATATAATATGTATGATTAACATCAGTGGATAGGAAAAGTCTGGATAAGAAGGAAGAAAGTCTAGAGCAAGATCAGTGGACAGATTTGGAACTAATATTTTGTCACTACAGTTAAAACTTCTCATAGAGTCTAGTTAAAACTAATTGCAAAGGAACTGGAAGTGAAGATACGTTTTATGTTCTTATCAGCTGTGAAGATAACATTTCGATTGCGGAAAACAAACCATAAGAAAGAGGTCCAAAATAGTGCACATAAAATATCTTGTCTAATTGTACAAAGAAGTGTGTACACAAAAAAGAGTAACTTCCATAGGGAAGATCAAGTCAAAAACAGGGAAGATCAAGTCCAGTAAGGTCCTAAAGAAAATCCTTAGGCATCGTAAGGAAGGATAATATTATATAGTGATCAAATTTTTGACCCAGAACGACAGGTTTCTATAATTTCTCGACAACTCTCGACTATAATCTTTGGAAAAAGTTGGCGTACGACAAAGTCTCTCGCGCATGAAAGCTTTAACTACCATTTGAGTTGGCCGCGGTTTATCAATAGTAATTTTAAGACAAATCATTTGCTCAACCAACCAACTGACGTTAGTATTATGCCGCCATGGTTTTTTTGGTACGTTCTTAATAGTAATAATCATCTGATGAAAAAAGATTGACTAATTACAACACTCATTCAAACTACTTATCTCTGTTCACCTTTTTTTCGTGAATCGAAGTGTTCTTCACCATTTAATTAAACTCTCGTCTCTCACTTTGATGAGTGAATATTATTATTATCATTACGTGAGGTAGAAGTGAGAATTAACATTAAGAATTGTGTATTGGACTAAGGGCTTGCTTTTTCGAAAGGGGAAGTTGATTCGATCATGAATGCCGTAGGTTTTGCTTACTAACTTACTTTACTAATTTACTAATAACGCTATTTGTATTATGTGTGTTCAAGAAGTCCGATAAGGTTTATAGCTTACCTAGACATATGGATCCCAGAAGAAGAGATCCAGAGATGCAAGTCAAAAGTGGAAGTGCAATGGTGAAAGTCGATCATGTTCACAAGTGGAAGTGTTGTTCAGAAGTGGAAGTGCAATGGCGAATTATTGTCTCATTGGTAGTAAGCGTTTTGGCATCTTGGTCACACTCATTTCACGTCTGCCATTACCATCCGGGGTACTTTTTATTAATCGTACTGATATATACGGAGTACTTACGAACTTGGGACTTAAGTCAAAAAAACTTGTGTTCACGTCCTCTGTCAATACTTTTTATTAATCGTACTGATATATAATTACGAACTCGGAACTTCAGTCAAAAACTTGTGTTCACGTAAGTACACCTTTAGCATTCCTCTTGAAAGCTACCTATTCGTTCGTTTTCATTTTCTCTTTCACGGTTCCTTTTTAAGGTAAAAGAACAGATATTTTGCTATATTAGTGATTATTATATATAAACCCTACCTAAGAATTATCCGCGGTTTCTAAGATAAAAGTTAATTTGAGATTAAGTTGATTTTAGGTTGGGTGGTTTGTAAAGATGATATAGCTAATTTAAGCCCCTGCAAGTTCACTCGCCCATTCTTTCGCTAGCTGTCACATTTACCTAACTTTCACATAATAGGGCATCAATTGTCTTATGCTTTTACGCCATCCACTTAAAAGAACAACAATGAGTCAATGACCTTCCAGTTTCTCAAAATTTATCAATTGAACCCCAACATAAATCCAGCAGGTAAAAAAAAATAAAGTCAGTCTGTATTCTCAAAACGAACTCATAGCGTAACAACATATGCACAACATATTACTCTAAGCAATTAGAATAATCTTACACTGGCAGTAATAGGTACACATTGGCATGATGGGAGCTGAGATTAAACAAGACGGTAAACTTCATTCTATAGTTAGAAAATATAATGCATTAAAATCTGAAATCTTTCAAAGAAAAAGAACACATGTCTTATCATCAAATTTATCTCTTTCATCTTCAAGAAATTCAACTCTTAGTGGACTCCTGATATTTTTATGGACCTAATAATATTTCAAGAGGTCCAAGGCATATTCTCATTCCTCTCGTTCCTTGGTTCTACTGCTACTATTCTTATCAATACTAAAACTTACTACCATAAAGTATAGTATATCTTATTGGAATCGATAAAAAAAATTACTCAACTTGGAAAAACTTATTTTACCTGGCCAAACCTAGTTAAAAGATACAGCAAACTTGCAACTGAACCTGCTATATTTCTGCTCCGTCATGCCCCCTTCAACGAAGTCATGAATATCAAGAAACATCATGCATGAATATTAGAAAATAGATCTATAGAACTTTGACTTTGAGACATATGATAATAACGACAGGGGAGAGAATATTTCGCAACATGAACGCATTGGTACAACTTTGTACCTTCCTCTGGACTGTAGTATAAACTTTTTACAACTTTATACTGCATGTAAAGGGACAAAATTAAATAAATTTATCACATACACGATTAAATACCGGTGATTGGACCTGATGTGAATCGAACAGGTAACCTTTTGACATGAAGTCAGATGCGGTACCATTGCGCCACAGATCCGTGGTTTAGAGAAAGTAAGAAACCTTGCAGCATGAAAAGAAGATGCCAGTTCAGACCAATAGCGTCAAAAATAGCATTGATAAGGCCTTTTGTGGTGCTCATCCCATCTAGTACATGCGATTTCAAGCAAAAGAGTCACCTAAAATACCATGAACACAAAATGACATACATAATCAGGGGCCAGTCTTTGAGTTCAAACTTTTTTTTTGTGCCAAGTTTCCATG
Source organism: Papaver armeniacum (assembly GCA_023531295.1). NCBI lineage: Eukaryota > Viridiplantae > Streptophyta > Magnoliopsida > Ranunculales > Papaveraceae > Papaver > Papaver armeniacum. The sequence goes on along the minus strand of JAJJWW010001946.1, from coordinate 226,551 downwards.
GAGAAAGGCTCTGTATTTGTGACATTTAAGTGATTTCAACTGCATATAATTAGAAATATAAAATGATCAAGATGACGACATGAAAAGAAGATTGCGGGTTCATTTTAAAAGAGACGGAGTGGTATTATATTGTAGATTTTTCGCAGAAGTCATAGCACTGTTTTACTGGAAAAACATAGATATGGTTATTGGCAATTCTATGAATCTCTTAAAACAGACACCCTAGCCGTTTCATTTACATTGGAAAGCTATTCTCATAACCTATCATGGCATATCTAAACTCGGCCCAGTTGGGGCTCTCAACTATAGTAATAATATCTCGACATAATAATAATATCTCGACAACTTGTAAATTTGAGAATATAGCTATCAATGTAAGAGTGGGAACTTGTAAGAATGTGCGCACTAATACCTTACACGAATCAGTGTTAGATACTTATCATGTCGAAATTTTCAATACCAATCAAATGTTGGCGACTGGAAAAAAAAACTGTGAGTAGAATAACCTAAAAAATGAGCAAAACTAAATGTTCATATATTCCAAATAAATATCCAAGGTTACCGATAAAAAATATATATATATTTGGATATATATATATATATATCCAAATTTGAGGTTTTGAAGAGTAGTGCTAAATATCTCTTTTGAACCTTACAGATTAACTTCAGTATGGTCTCGCTGGGCTGGAAAATCTGTCGCCCAATAAAATACGTATTTTCCTACGTAATTGAACAATGGGAAACCAAGTAATTATAACGCACTACAATAAAATAAAATAAATAAATAAGAGATTCAAAGATCGGAGTCGCTAACAATTAAACCAAGTATTTAGCCACATCACATAAACAGAGGAGATTATTCTGTATCCATTCAGTCTAAACTCTCCAGAAAGGGTTTCGAAAAAAAAAAAAAAACCTGAGTTATAGAATGCACATGTCCTTCCTCAATTTTTCCCTGGATCAACTTTACAGGATCCTTTCCTACCCTAGCATGCACCTGAGTTTCCTGCAGTTGATATATGCGAGAAAACAGTTAGCCGAATGGAATCAACAACCGAAGGAAAAAAATAATTGTCAAAAGAACGATTTAGCATAAATAAGGTAAAAAACAAAAACTCAGGAGAATAAAAAACAGCCTTTCAAACAACACGATTAAAACAGTCAGAATATCATACTAACATCTCAATTAAAGATTAACTAAAGATTATGTAATGCCAGGAAGCACACACGAATGAATGGAACACAAAATAATCATCCTCACTTCTTATAATCACTCAAATAACGGCTGTCAAACTTTACATACCCAACAAAAATACCAGTTCAAGAAAAAAATTCAATAAAATTCAATCATTGTCCAGGTAAAGCAAACAGTTGGGTATACCATTGAAAATGGAGCTACACCAAAAAGATTTACGGATTAAAAATGGAGCTACACCTTTTATAAAGACCCTGTGCTAGGAATGGTGGGGTACTTAAGCTTAATGCTGCAGACGATAACTATTATCTGCATTTGCCACCATTAGTGGTATCACATCCTCCCCATATACATAGGATCGCCAGCACCGCCAAATGCTCCAACTGTTATTTGCGGAGTCCTGGAATGCAATGATAGCTTGGTTTTCTTATTCTGTATGCGTGAAGTGTAAATCCAGTATCCTGGTATTTTTTATATACATCTCGGTAGCTTGGTCAATACGAAGTTTCTTTGACTCTTTCTCTAAGTTTGGCATAAGTTGCCAATGCACCAACCTGTTCCTAGATTTGCTGCCTAAAATTGAACGGGAAAGGCAAAATTTTATAAAAATCTATTTTTAGATTAATATATCGGTATAAAAATCTAAATATGAGAATTTATAAAACATATTTTCCTATGAAAACAAATCCATGTCCGGTAAAAAAAAATAATTTAAAATTAAGAATATGGTTTAACAATCAAAATATGGAAATTAATAAGATTAAATATTTCCGTTTATTTTTGTTATATTTTTAGATTAAAATCGGTATAAAAATCAAAATACGGGAATTTATAAGATTTTCCAAATATTTTCCGTATAGAAATCTCTTTTCATGGAAATCTCCTTATTTTTCTAGATTAAGATCTCAGTATAAAAATCAAAATATGGAAATTTATAAGATTTTCCGTACAAATTTATGTTTGTTTTAAAAATATTTCCTTTTTATTTTTCCTGTTTTACGGTTTTAAAAATATTTTTTTAGTATTTTAAATTTTAATAAATCTTACGGCCAATATGGAGCATTAGATCGTACCAAACCTATAAAAAATTAACGGCCACGAAATATAAGGGGGCTAACTTTGATTTCGGCCAATCAGGAGCGAGAGTTTCGTTGACCGGCCAATAGGAGGGGAGGTTACCGCAACTCCCGACGTGGTGTGAGAGATGTGATTGGGTGTTTAGGTTGTTGATTAATTACGAGAAAGGCCTTAACTTCTCAAATATAAGTCGGATTTTAATAAAATTTATATTTTGGAAAGGGCTCGAAAATCTCTACGAAACAAGAATACAAGATCCATTGTTGATATGAAATTCGGAAAAAAAAATTTTAAGCCACGTCGAGGATACATTATGCACCCAGGTGCAACTTGACCAAAATTTATTACTTATAAAAATATGCATTATGCACCCAGGTGCAACTTGGCCAAAAATTATTTCATATATATGCATTATGCACCCAGGTGCAACCTGATAAAATTAGATTTATATTGGAATATGCATTATGCACCTAGGTTCAACCTGGCCAAAACATTTCCTATAAGAATATGCACCCAGGAGCAACCTGGTCAAAACATATTTCCTATAAGAATATGCATATAAATTATGCACTCAGGTGCAACCAAACCGAATCCTATATCCTGCCAGAATATACCTTATGCACTCAGGTGCATCTTGTGTATTTCAAGGATAAATTTAAGTCTATCCTACCTTTTTTTTTTTTTTTTTTTTTTTTGAAGCTATAATATATTATGCACAACTAAAATCACTAGTTCATGATCTCAAACAATAAATCTAGCACCATTAAAACATCAACTAAAAAATAAATAAGAGAAAGTTCAAAAAAAATATACATTATGCACTCAGGTGCATTTGGGTCAAAACCTATTTTTCTGTCAAGATATACATTATGCACTCAGGTGTGTCTTGTGTATTTCAAATTCATAAAACTATTTTGTCGACATTTTGAGGCACATATACACAAAACTGTTTCAAATTCATATAAAAATCACTCATTTTACAAAGGAGTATAAAAAATGCCGGGAGTAGTCTTTACCCGTGGATCATAATAATCAAAGCCATTTGAAAGCCAAAAAAACCCACTTCCCATACGTTTCTCAACTCCCAAATGACGGAGCAAATTAAACTCTATGTGGGTTTACGCTTGATTTACAAAGAAATTCCATAGAATGTTCATCAGAAGTGTGGTTTGCCTAAGAAATTTGATGAACAAATCTGTATTTTTACTAACACATTTACAAACACCTAGTGAGCGAGAGTTGATGTTGGCAGAGAGAATTTTGATCCTTCTTCTCACCCCTCTTCCTCCTTCCATGTAATGGATTTCAATTCCGACAGCAACCCACATTTCTCATCCATCACAAACATTCAAACTCACCTTAATATCCAATGGTTTTAATCAGTAGCAGCATCTCCACCTTATTTTAAATACAAAATCATCAGAAACTTTTGTAACCGGTGTATTCTTCTCCCTGCTTTAGTTCTAGACAAACTCGATGTCTTAAATTCAAAAACCCATAATTAATTTCTTCACAGCAAATCCATCTCTTTCCTTGTTCTTCTTGATGGGAAAGTTTTCAAACCCTAGATTTAAAACTCTCCCTCTTAACCATAACCTCATCAATTCCAAAAACAAAATCTTCTCATAACTCGAATTAAACTCAAAACCCAAGCTTACTCATCCCTTTTCAGATCATTATCATCACCAGATTATTCAATTCATTCATCAACAAACCTAGCTTCCATTTCTGATCTTGAAATGACACCAAATTGCCACAAATTCGAGACCTATCACTCGTTGTCTTGCTGAAATCCATGTTCGACGATCAACATATACGTGCTTCTCGCCTCTGTTAACTCATCCTTACCAAACTGAAGAGGAAGAAGATGAGGTTGTCGTTGTCGGGTGATAAAGGATGGTAATTAAAAAGGGTATTTTAGTAAGTGGATATAAAAAACAATTATAAAGTTTGGGTGAAATAACCATGAAGGATATTAAAAGAACGCGCAATTGGGGGATATGAATTACTTCCCCAACCCATTGTGTGTGCTAAGGGGTGACTTTTGGGGGAAAAATACTAAAACACCCTTCCCTCAAAATAAAAATCAAAAAACTTAAAATCAAAAAACAAAATCATATTCCCCATTTCCATCTCCACTTCTTATTAATCTTTTTAGGGTTAAAACTTTGAAACCCAAATGTTCCCCATTCTCTTTCAAATTCTAAATTTTCCCCATTTCCTTTCAAATTCTCTTCTCCTTCTCTGCTTAAGTGATGAAGAACATGTCGAAATGATAAAGAACATCTTTGAAATGATGAAGACCCTGTGATGAAGACCACGCTAAGTGATGAAGAACATGTCGGAAATGATGAAGGTCACGCGGGAAGTGAAGAAGACCATGCCGGAATTGATGTAATTCAATGCTTAGGAACTAAATTCCGGCATGCTTGATATAAATCTATTAATGCCGGTAGTTAAATGAAAAAAAAAAATCAATTTTCTGAATACTTTTCATCATGTGCCGGCATAGAAATTTAGGATGAAGACCACACCGGAAGTGAGTTCCGGCATGGTTATTTAGGATGAAGACCACGCCGGAAGTGCTGAAGAACATGTCGGAAATGATGAAGACCACGCCTGAAGTGATGAAATTCAATGCTCGAACTAAATGCCGCATGCTCGATATAAATCTATCAATGCCTGGTAGTTAAGTGAAAAAAATATCAATTTTCTGGATACTTTTCATCATGTTCCGGCATAGAAATTTAAGCAAAAACCATGCCGAAGTAGTTAAAAGATGCTCAAAATCAGATAAATGTGCTTAAGTAGACTGATTAAAACCAAAAAAAAATAGGTTTTGAAGATCAAACAATTTATGAAAATTGTTTGCCCCCCGGATAGTGGCAAACAATTTATGAAAATTTCCGAGAAAATGCCTTCAAGCATGGTTTTTGGTTGAATACCATGCCGGACCAAGCTTTTTCAGCTGCAACAATGGTGGATTCAAAGAAAAAAAAAATCAAATTTTCAACCTCTTAGCAACAATTCTCTCATCACAATCATCTTCCATTTTCAAAAAAAAAAATTCCACTCAATTTTTTTTTCTCTCCTTCTACTCCTCACTCACACAAATTCTTTATATAAAAACTGAGTTTTTTCGAGCGACGTGGTTAATCGAAGCTTCTGGTTGATTCTGGCCCCACCATTCTAAATTTCAGCCAATAGAATTCCAAAGAAAATCTTTTTGAATCATGAAATATTTTTTTACCAATCACATTTTAGAAAATAATTTCCTAAATTTCCTAAATCTTATTTATTCTAAGAAACATATCAAAACAAATACAAGCAATTTAAACATTACCAAAAAAAAAAATCATCATCATGATAAAATAAGATAAAATGTTCACCATGATTTCATCGTAAAATTAAATCCATCATATGATTAAAAAAACAATCATATAAATAAAAAAAATCATATGAATAAACCAATGTCCAATGTCCATTTACAGTTTTTGTAATGAAATCCCCTTAATTACATCTCCAAACTACGATGAAAGAAAAATCTCCCCCTAATTACATGGTATTGAATACCTAAAAAGTATTATAAGCATGAACCTGAATAAATTTTTTTTCTTTTCAGGTGAGTGATTAAAAGAAAATACCTGATTTGTGCGAGTCATGCCTGAATAGAGTGAAGAGTCCGTTAATCCTGTACAAAAAATAAAATAATACAAAACCATTAGGAGTAAGAATTCCAAATTCCAAAAAAAAAAAAAAAAAATCACGAACATCAACAAAAAAAAAATAATAATCATAGGAGCGATTTCATTAACAATTTTGGAAAATACTAAAATAAATGTGGATATCAAAAATAACAAGTAAGAAAATATTGGAAGAAAGAAAATATTGCAATATAATATCCAAATAAATGTGAATATTGGATACGTATATTATTTCCTACAAAAAAGGTTTTTTTTTGGAATTTTTTGGGTTTATCTACTCTCTATTTAAGGCCCTTGCACAGATGCCAGGATCCCATTTTTCTTTGGTGCGGATTGCGCAAGAGCAAAAATACAGGCATGCTTTATGGTTGAATGTGTTTCATCGGCATGCTTTGATCGTAAACTCATCACGTTTTATATGCTATTCCCATTGTTTTTTCTTGGGATTTTTGCGATGAAGGTCTTTATTGTTTCGTTGATTGATTGATTTGATTCCAGAAACAGGTTTATTTTTAGGATCGTAAACTCCACTCTACATTGAGGTGAGAAACTCATCACTTTTAATCTGCTATTCCCATTGTTTTTTCAATGACTTTTTTGCGATAAAAGTCTTTATTCGTAGCTTCTGGTTGTTTTTTTCGATGAGGTGGAATCCACTTTCCAAAATACATTTAAATGATCTAAAATATGATGTGCAACAGTCGGTTGAGTTCCTTACACTTGGTAATGGATCGGGACTCCAGCATTGAGAGTGGAGTGCGCAAGAGCAAAAATACAGGTATACTTTGTGGTTGAGTGTGTTTCATCGGCATGTTTTTTTTTGGGGGGATTATCGTTGTTTTTTGCCCTTACATATGATCCATGCAGCAAGAAAGTCCGTGGGTAGAACCAAGAAACCAGTTATGATAGATCCGACTACTCCAGAGCATGCAAGGGTGAATCGTATGAAGCGTAAGGGCGTGATACTAGAGAAAAAAAAATAGGAAAATACGTAGATTGCTTGAAGGATGGATGCAGGTACATGCATATTTCAACGAATAAGATCAACTACGTATAAGTGAATATTATAAATATACTACAGAATATATTTCATACTGAAAAATAGTAGGTAACGAGTACAAACATAGCTGATATATAGTCGTGGAGAAAAAAAAAATCACCAAAAATATACATTAGATTCCCTCACCCTAAATTTATTGGATAAGATTCTTAATATTAATTCTTATATTTTTTGCCCTAAATATAATCCGCCCACCGAGCCGAAATTTTTTGAATTTCTAATATTATCATTATTGAGCAGCATACCTAGGATTCTCTACCATAAAAAAAAATATTTTAGGAAGTATTTTAGGTATAGTATATATAATATATAATAAAAAAATTCAATATTTTAGGTATAATATATATAATATACTATAAATTAAAAATCAATCACAAATTCTTTATTTCATTTTTTTTTTTTAAAAGAAAATAAATATTCATAAAAATTAAACAAAGCTTTTAGTTGGCAGCCTAGCAAATAGCAACAAGCTAAAATATTATATATTATATATATATATATTATATATTATATAATATTTTAGGAAGTATTTTAGGTATAGTATTTTGAAAAATAAAATTCAAAAATAAAATAAAATAGGTATAGTATATATAATATATACGTATCTTTATATATATATGCTTCAAAAAAAACTTTATATATATATATATATATATATATGTAAACATATATCCGTAAGTTTTTTTTTACATTTTTAGAGCGATGTAAAATTGGTTTTATTTGGAAAAATTCCATATCTGAAAATAGATAATATCCTTAGTTAAAAAATCAAAGTAGGTAGAAATATTTATAGACAGAAACAAATACGTATATACGGATCAAAAAAGTATTATGCTAGATTTACATCCTATGATTACGTGTATTATTAACTATATATATAAAAACTAACCATATACTCACTGTTGGACAATCTATATATACATGAACAATAAACGCTTTGGTTCAACCTGCACAAGAAATTTACCTTTTCAGAGCATTCATACAGCATGGATACACTAATGGAGCAGTTTTAATTTCGGCGAAAGTCGGAATAGACATGACCTGGGAAACGAAAACATTGAACGGAGATTTTTCCCAATTCAATATGATTTTACTTCGGGAAAACGTAAGTGATTACTACTGTGTTTTCTTATCTTATAGTTCCTTCAAAATTTTCTTAGCCTATAGTTCCATCAAAGATAACTAACCAACATAACAGGGAGAATGGATACCAACAATTATCTCGAAGAGCCACTATGAAAATCACAAAGAAAGCTCAAGGAGCAAAATATAATAATCATTACAGACTTTCTGGTTTCTATTTTCAATGGAAAACTTCGGCCTGTCCCTTATCTGATACTACGCTTCACTGATCAAACAAGCATCAACGTAGTTACTGAAGATGATTGCAATATCCCACTGCATAAATTTAATCTTACTGCAGTTGAGGATATTTCAAAACTCCAAGCCGGTAAATTTAGAATTTTATTTTTTAAGTGTAGTTTGAATGCTAAAATTTCAAAGCGAAAGCAGGTTCTATCTGATACCGAAAGTGAGTCCGATAAAAGTTGTACCGACTATGATGAAATTTCGGTTGTAACACCAGCCAAGAAAAAATGTTGCAGGAAACTTATACTGTTATCTGACAGTGAGTCGGAAGAAACCAAAGATTCTGAAGTGGTCATCGTATCAGACAACGATAATTAGAAGTTCAATCGGAATACAACATTACCATGAATTATGGAAATAATAAAATAGATGGCTTTGTCAATTAGTATTGGTCCCATTTTTGTTTAGCGTTCTCTTAGTAGAAGTTTTTATTTTTAGGGTTCTTTGTATGCCTTTATTTTTTCTCATTGTTCAAATAGTGTGCAAGTCTATTTAGCATTAACTGATGAAACATGTCTCGAATAAGACTACTACCACAATAAACGAAGCAACCCTAACTGTTTTTCTATCAACAAACAAACCCTAGGTGTTGACTCAAAAAGACAAACCCCAGCTCTGTATGAATATATGCAATCTAAAAAAAAAAAATACGACAAAACATTTGCGGAACAATATAAAAAGGCAAAGTATACTTATCTATAATCTTGATGAACTTCACATCTGCAAAAAAAAAAAAAGAGACATACAGAGACAACAAAGAAACCATAGGCAAAAGGGGTGTGAATCTTTGATTTGATACAAACGGTATGGTTTTATTCGACCAACCAAAAGAAGTTTAATCCCTACCAAATAGTTTAAATTTACCTTGCTTGCCATTTTCAATCAATTCTTTGTTATTTGTAGAATTTTGAAATTTGAATTGTGATTTAGAATTTATTTTTGTTTTATTACTATCAAGCTCCATGATAGAACTTCAACCTCATTAGTACTGACCAACCAAATATGCGATCATTTGGTGATAACTAACTTATGAAGTACACATGATCATTAGTACTATCAAGCTTCAACATTGGAAACCCTAAATTTAATCGGAATAAAAATTATATTAAAATATTTATTACCTTTTTAACGTAGATAAAGGATATTCATCAAACCTTTGAGATCTTATAAAGGATATTCATCAAACCTATTGAGATCTTATTCTGGGGAAAATAATATGAAAATACCTTACTAAGATCTACATTTATTGAGTAATCCGATATCTAAATATGTACAATATCTAATATGTATCTGATAAATCGGGTGGAGTATCCAGAAACCATGGATTGTATAGAAACATGATATCTAAGCATAGTTCGGATTCCTTTAATATCGTTACATTCCAAATATTTAGGTGCTTTGTATCTTTTTTACCAAGCAATACAATTTAATAAATCATATAACAATGATATTGCACCAAGCTTATATAGTTTCAATATCTACTAAAGGAAATCCCAGAAAAGAATCAAGAAATATGACTGTGAAAGAAAAATACGACAAAGAAGCAAACAAGGCTGATGACCAAGGCATGTAAATTTATTTCAGTATATTGCAGTTTTCATATAGTATTTTTTTGCATCGTAATTGAAATCTCAAACCAAACATGTGTGTTTTTTCATTTTCTGGCCAATCACATCGTAATTGGTGTATGCATTACTTTGTTTTTGAGATTTTATGTTGATTTACATTCATGTTTTAGGTATAAATCTCAAACACACGTATATATTTTGATTTTATGTTTTTCCGAAATAAGAAAATACAGTGATAATTGATCTCAATGATATTTAATAACATAAAGAATCATTGCAGGTTTCATGCTCGATTTACAATCATATTTTAAAAATAGTGATTTTAATGCCCACAATTTAACATGTTATGTTTAATTCCACAGAGAGACGGATTTTTTAATGAAATTCTAAACTTTGACGAATTGAAATGTATAATAGGGATAGAAGAAGAACAGACTACAGAAAAAATCTACCCACGGTTTGAAACAACTCAAGGAACGCCAATCATGGATCACGGCATGAATGTGATTCCGACAACAAAAGAAGAATTTCTGGACAGAGTTATTGAAAATTCGTATCCAGAATTTGATGATAGAAACACTGAAAAAGGATATTTCTCGAGGAGAGCCATCTTAGCTTTTTATTATGACAATGTGTTCGAAATAAATTCACGCATGGCTACCTTATTTCCAGGAACATAGCATACATATCTAAGCAATGACGCTTTATCTCCAGCTTCATATGACTATGCAAACATGGTCCATACACTATGCATAGAATTTCTAAACGACACAACATTTCCCCACATGCCGAATCATATACTGCGTTTAAAAGTAGGAATGCCTATAAAACTGCTGAAACAGATCGATGATGGAAAGATCACCCCATCGGTACAAGACTTGGCATATTAAAATTGGAAGAAGAAGATATAGAAGCAGAAGTACTGGATGGTCTTGATGTTAGGAAAAAAAAATTCAACGCCAATAGATGTCATCCGACGGAGGATTGGACATTCGAGATACCGATTTCCAGTGAAGGTCTGTTTTGCTATGACGATAAACGATATTCATGCAGAGAGTCTACGCAACATTAGATACTATTTGAATACTGATACATTTAGAGATACGCGAATGTACTTCGCAATTTCCCCATTGACAGGCCATCAGAATTCGCATTTAAATATTACAGTAATTGCCCTTAATTCTTCTGAAAGTGGATACACAAAGACCATTTTAGCGGAACCGGGGGTTGATAGCGTATGTCTTATAGATCGATTTATTAGCGATGAAGCACAATTTCATTTTAGAATTTATACTTAGGCCCTTTATTTATTAGGAATACTACATTCGGTTTACCTTTTACTTCTGTTTAGTTTACCCTTTATTGGATAATTATTTTATTTTGTCTTTTGAGGTGGGATTTTGAGAGTTCACAATTTAATTATTTACCTCTGAGCCTTGAACGAGCAACCAAATCATTGAAATTATTGGAGCAACAAAAACATACTTTCTTTTCTTTTTGGAAATGTTGTACTTTCATATTGTTTAGGAATGAAATTTGCCAGTTTATAATATCAATAATTTTTTTTTATGAAATTTCTGGATTGTGAATGTTGGCTATGGGGCTTATTCATTATGAATCAATACGTAAGGGGCTGGTGGAGGTTCAATACGCCTATGTCCATTATAAATAAGTCCATTTCTGAAAATCTGAGTCCATGTGCACAAACCTAAGTCTGTTTCCGAAAATGGATTTAGATTAAAAACTATATATACCTATAATAAACTAAAAGACTGGAACCCTAATTTCATATTACAAAGCTAATAACATAGCTTCTCCTCTGTTTTTTTCATTTTTTTTCTTATAGTCGTGGGTAACACCTAAATTAATACTTAATTTTGATACTGATATCCAGAAAGAAGCATAAAATGTGGCTGAAGAACAAGAAAATGCGAGCATAAACACAATCGATGTAGCTTCTTTTCCGTATGCTACGGATTTTTTAAACACTTTGGAGTTCGACAATGTCCCACAACATCTTATTAGACTCCAAACAGGCGTGTTAATCGGGAATAAGAATGGTATGGTTTTATTCAACCAACCAAAACAAGTTTAACAATCGGGAATACAGCTAAGGATCCATCAAAACCATAGACGACAATGAATGTTTGCTATTTTAGATCAATTCTTTGTTGGTTGATGAATCAAAAATAATAAAATTTTATTACTATCAATATTTTCGGCCCTTTTTTGTTCATTTTTTTATTTTCTTGCACACTTATTGGGATTACTTTGGTTTTATGACATAATCTCTATATAAAAAGAGCATTCAATATTCCACAAGCAATAAACAGACCCGTGCATCGCACGGGTGACAATCTAGTTAAAATAAAAACAAACACTAATCTATCCCCCAAATACTTAAGATTTTTACTAATTATTATTAATCACTAATCCTGATTAATGAGGGCTAGATTATGAATTAAAAAAATACTAAGATAAGGGGTGACCCCGATTTGATATTTGGATCCAATTTTTGTCTTTTTCCTTTATCCCCCAATTAGTTTTGATATCCCCTAATTAATTCTTCTATTAAAACCATAAATTTGAATATATGCCTATTTGAAAGGTTGTCATAGTTTGCTTGTCTTTTAGACTCAGGAATTCAAATCTAGGGCCTATTTAACCAAAAAACTGAAATCATGACTGGATTCTGTTTCACCGTGTAGCAGAAATCAAGTTTCAGGTTTGCTTCCTCAACTTTTTTAGCCTGTTCATCAATAAAATATTACTTAAACTCTCGGTCACTAGACTGTGAAAATGATTGCAGAGCGATTATAGAAGTAGCTTGACGAGCAAGGTGTGTGCGGATAAAGAAAGGACTGTGGCTAAGATTTCAAGGAGTTTGGACGCATTCTGGCACCGGAAAACGCATTCTGCTGGGAGTCTAACAAGTATGTCTATGATGATATGATGAGGGAGGTTAGTGAGAGTGTTTTCAACTGTTGGTATACGACAAGTTGAGTTATTAACGACTGGTTGAACACAGCAAGGGACATCATTTTCAACAGATGGCTGATAAACGAGAGGCTTTTCAACTGCTTTACGTTTTCTGGACCTTGTCTGAATGCCTACTAATGTGTCATCGGGGAGGGAATCACTAACAAGAGGGTTTTCAGCTACCGCTTTACGTGTTTTAGACCTTGTCTGCATCTGAAATATTCCAACATATATAAGCTACAAAGCCAATCATTTAATTCAAACAATAAATAGTTTGAAATGGCAAAACAAGATTATTATTATGCTTTAAAATCCTAGCTAACCAGTGAATCAATTTTATGGTGTTTTGACCAAGATAAGGCAAGATTGGCTAACAGTCAACAGAGAAAATTGATATAAACGACTTACTCATGCGTACATGCAAAATGGACTCAAGTGGTATTAAGCAAACATTACACAAAAGACTGATAATGCATTAACATTCAAACACACAACACTGATAAGTACATGGCAATATCATCATGAAATCATAATTAATAATAATAATAATAAACGACAAATGGATCGAGGACCAACCTGTTTCCGCTACAAGAGATTTTCCAATGTTAATTAGATTTAAGGACCAACGATGCTTTCACAAAATCGCATCCGAAATAACTCCAAGCTATTTTTTTCCAGAGCTTAATTAATTCTTCACCCTCAATTTCTCGGGAAATCTTTTCATTTTGCCTCCCCTAAACACAAGAATCAGCTTCTAATTTATAGATTTTCCCCATTAATTAATCTTTAGGATTAAAGGATCTCGATCAAACGGCTCCAATTAAAAACCTAAATATTCTTACTAAGTTAATCAAAGTTCCTTCCGGTTAAAAAAATCATAAATTATATTCCATCTCATTTTCTATAGATATGTAAAAGATATCGATTAATGCATAGATTTTTAGCTATATGGAAATGACGGCCGCAAATGCTATCTTGCTTAGGTTTTAGTGAATAAGAATTGGATGCAATATCTTCATCAAAAAAAAAAAAAAAAAAATTGGATGCAATAGGATTTGTGTAAGCATAAAAAGAAATAGGAATTACTGTTTAGTCCACTTTTTTATGACCCAGTTAATGATTATTAGATTATTTTTTTTTTTCAAAACTAAACCTTTTTTTTTTTTTTTTTGAGAAGCAATATTTATTTTTTTTTTAAAAAGAAATTTTTTACGTGTTATGTTCTAGTGGAAATTGTATAAATACCCCTCCTTTTCAGGGGTCTTCACAAATACCCTTAGAAATTTATAAATACCCCCAAGGGATTTATTTTAGGTTTTTAGGGTCTAATTTTTTGGCACATCTAAAATTATATTAAGTCAATTCAACCTCCTGAGGAGGTTGGATTAACGTTTTCACGCGTCAAGAACATACTAGTTCATTTTCATTATCCACTTAAAATATACCTCTTAGGGGTATTTAAATAAAATGGAAGGGTATTTATGAAGACCTTATATTCAAGGGGTATTTAATTAATGTTCCCGATGTTCTAATACATATTGAAGTCCATGCGTCTAACTAACCTCGAAAATCGGATTGCAAGGTTAGGATTGCAGAAACTTATAAATTGCAGGAACCTAAACTTCCAATAATATCCGGGACTAATAATCTGAATAATGGTAGATCTATTGTTAGAGCATTGCTCGGTCGAACTCGCAAGTTTTGCTATCTCAAGCTTGTCGTGAAAGTTAGATGAACAAAACTATATTTGATTTCTAGTCTACTAAAGTAAAGTCTCAGACTAGGATTAGAGCATAGTAAGTTGAGTATCAGATATCACTGAACAACCCTCGAAGATTGAAGAATGGAAATCAAACAAAGACATTTGGAGAACTTCATCGACAAAGAGGTATGTGAAGACTGAACCATCATATTCACTCAAGGCATTTACCTTTCTATCTTATGAGACTAATTCAGCTGGATCTGACAGAAATCACCTGGCTGAGTCAGATTTGACTCATATGTTTGTTTTTTGAGTCAGATCTGACTCACTGACTCAAAAACATGTGAGTTAGTGGCTTGGTCCAATGAATCAGGGGTATTTTGTTACCTGACTACGGGTCCGAGTCAGGGGTTAGGTCTGAGTCAAGTATCGAGTCAGATCTGTCACAGAATAAAAAACAAATGGTCTGACATCCGAGTCGGAATGAGTCAGGGGTTGACTCAGATCCAGATCGCGAGTCAGATGCAAACAAACATGGTGTATGTCGTATGATTTTAATAGATTTAATATTGCAAAGAAAATATCTCGAGTCAAGCTTGTCTTCTTAATAAATCTCTCGAAATATGATTTAAGAAATGGATGTTCATAGATCCTTAACAATCTTGGTTAAATTTTTTTTATTATTCTTGAATTATTTTTTGTTTCAAATTGATCATTTGAGATTTCTCAAGCAATGATATTTATTATATATAGGGATTGGGAGCTTTCGAATTTTAAAGAGAGTTTTCAGGACTTACTGAAATTATGCACACGGGGTAGGTACACATACCCTAGTGAGACGAGTTCCGTAATAGGAGATGTACGCATACCTAATACGCGTATCCTAAGATTCCGAGTTCGTGAATGGGAGGGAAGTACGTGTGCCCCTAGGATCTTAGTTCGTGAACGACTAAGGGTATTCTTTTTTCAGTACGCGTTCCCAAACATCTCGAGCTAACGAAATGGTCCATAGGTATACGTACCCCTACACATACCTACCTAGTATCGAACTAAGTAGATGCTCATAAACTATTTTTACAAATACGTTTGGCGTTGCTACATCTCTCATAAACACTTATAAGACAACTTTGTTCACTAAATTACTATGTGTTTGTGAATCATTGTTCAAGTTTTGAATGTTAATGAACACGACTTATGCTTGGAAGTTCAAAAGATATTTTCGCCAATACGAACAATCATTGTACACAGTTTAAGAGCCCTGGACCAAAGAGTATATTCTTTTGTGTAATTTCAAGGCAGGATTCTCACATTCTTACATGAATTTATAATAATATTTCATCTAAACTGAGAAAGTGTTTTCCTTTATCTTAGCTTGAATTCAAATCTACCTAGAGCCTTGAAAATCTATAAATTGAGAGACTTATACAACATGATTTCCTTATCCCTGGCACTTCTGTGTCCTAGTTGCTTGTTAAACTTGTCCTTTAAAAACTTAAGCTTCCTCTGAGAAACAGAATTAGGTTACAACTTGAAGACTTCACTTCGGGATTCATGAATCCAGGTCAAACTATCTTTTACCTAATAGTTCGTGTATCCTGATCTTGTTCTTATTGATCTTCGAGGCTCTAGTTATCTCAGATCAGGAACGAGATAGATAAAAATCGCAAAGTTTTCTTTGTCTCAGACTTTGTGATTCCTCAAGATAGATATCTATAGTCTTCTTTGAGGTCTAACTCAACCCAGAGTATATGGATGTATGAACATAAAACAATCTTATATTTGAATAAAACTCTATTAGCTAAATTTTAGAATGATCAACTCACTTGATGATCTCTGGGTGAAGCTTATGAGAGGTAAGTATGTTTTTTTTGAGTCCGATCCTCTTACTGATTCTGTTTTTAGTAATGGTTGTTGGGTTTGGAAGGGCATGCGTGATGGATTTGATATTATCAAAAAGCATGCATGTTGGGAAGTAGGTGATGGACTTCTATACATATATAGAAAAGTAGATGGATTCCAAGTTTAACAACCACTGTTAATAATCAATTTGTTTCAGATAGTATACAAAATGTTTCTCAGCTATTAGATATTGACGCTAAAACCTGGAATGTTGACGTGCTTCATAGTATTTTCGATAATGATAGTGTTAAAAAAATTCTTGAGATTATGATCCCATTTAATGGTAGTGATCAGATTAGATGCAACCTAACTCTAACGGAGAATTTAGAGTCAAAACTGCTTATAAATCAGTTTTGAATGATGTAAGTGCTGAAAATGGATTTATACAATATTTAATTGGAATATTTTCTGGAAAACAAGACTGCCACAAAACTTTCTTGCATTTCCTTTTGTATCACTAACTGTTTACCCACTAGTGATAAAATGGCTGGGTTTTGCCAAAATATCAACACCCAATATTCTAACTGTAGCACTGATACTGATTCAATGCAACATCTCTTCATTGATTGTGAGTTTGCTAAATCTGTTTAGTCTACTGTAAATATTAGTTTTATAAATGAAATTGCTAATGTGAACTTTCAGGAGTGGATCATCTATGTTAGATTTTTATGGTTTTGTCATTTGACATATTTGGAAATTTAAGTGCAAAAAAGTTTTTGATAATATTTAGTTGACACCTTATCAGGTTGCCCATAATATTCTGTTTGGTATAGAGTAAATGTCAGAATTCATGAGTCTGGTGTCACTGTAGATGAAAATTCCAGACAGCGGAAATATCATGAAAACTCATATGTTAAAATAAATTTGATGCCTCATTCATAGATTTAACTAAAGATGTGGGAGTGAGACTGATAATGGGGAACTATGCAAGTGACTGTGATAGAGGTAGATGCTGGCACACAAAAACTATAGACCAATAACAAGATGAAGCTTTTGCACTCTTTGAAGCAATAATATGGGTTAAGAGGTAAGGGTTAGAAAGCTTCACCTTGCAGGAGATTGCTCTAATGTGAGTTATTAATGATAGTTTTAAATCAATACAATGGACAACCAGAAACATTATCAAAGATTGTCAAGACTTATCAGTTAATTTTGAGGAGTGGCTCTGCACTTTATTACATAGAGATGTTAATCACGTTGCAGATTCATTAAAAAAATATGCTAGAAATCTTGTTGGTGGAAAAGAATTGAGTGTTAATTTTCCTTCTTGGATTGCTATATGGCTCGAAGTCCAAGAAGATAAATATTTTTTTTTTCTTGGAACAACCTTTAGATTAAAGAGGCTAGCTTCTCAGAGAATTCTGAGAGGCCATGTTTGGAGCATACATATTAAAGTTCAACATAGGTAAGAGAGCATGATCATCACCAGAGGATGAAACATAATCATTGGTTATGGATTGGAGTTTAGTATTCCATTCCTGCCTTAGGGAATTACAATAAAATTGCCTAAAATAAGTAAAAAGTTCAACATTGTTTTCAAACTGAGCAATATGGGAAGTTCGTTGAGGGAACCTCCATTTTGTCTTCAGAATCTTGAGAATCTTTAGATCAGCTAGCTCGATGTTACATGTCCTGAGTTTGTTTGTTTGATTCCACTTCAGAGCTTCGATGATCCCCAGAGTTGCACCTTGTTCTTGCGAGCTCACTGCAAAGCGGCATGCCCATCTTCCTTTTGTTTCTCCTTGTTCATCTGTCAAAACATTTATCAAAATAGCAGTATGAGATCATTCTTGCCAGTATGTGTAACAGTGCATGGTTAACTAGGGCCTTTGTTGCAGAATATGTAACTGCTTTAGTTGATTCAGATTTGGTGTTCTGTTGTAGGATTAATCAGGGTGTGTAGCATTGCAGGTTTGAATGTGATTTTCCACAAGGTGTATTGTAGCCGCAGGTGTTTGAATCTTGTGTTGGAAGCTTTTTAGGCACCTGGCTTTCCAGATAAACCACGCTGTAATAGAAAAAAGATGGTTCCAGTGAATCACATCTAAAGGTCTAGCATCAGTGTTGGTGATCCATGACTCAACCCAGTTTTGAATACTGATATTGTTGTTATCTATTCTACAGTGGACTCCAAACCAGACATCACGGCTATAAGGGCAATCAAACAGAGTATGGGTATCAGTTTCGAAAGGATGACCACACAGGGTACAAGCGGTATCAATTATATTAATCCATTTTCCTATTTTACTACTAACCGGTAGAATACCACTATAGCATTTTCCATACAAAAACATGGATTCTAGGTAGAACGTCTAGGGGCCAAATTTCCTTCCATATTGGATTTTGTGGGGGGATGGGGGGTTGGCCTAAGAGAGTTGCTCTTTCCCGTATCAGAAACTCATACACAGATTTGATCGTAATCTTACCATTCCTAGTGTGAGGCCAGATTAGGGTATCTTTAGATTCCGCATTCTGAGGCATGTCTATATTAAGGATGTTTTCCACAACTGTGTGTGGAAGGACTTTTTTGAGAAAATTCTCATTCCAAGTGGTAGCACTAGGAAATGATATCACTAACGGTTATCAGGGTATTTGATAAGAGGGATTTGATATCTCTTATTTCAATGATGTTCGGGGAGTTCAGGGGAATCCAGTTATCAATCCAGAGATGGATATCTTTGTCATCGCCTATTTTCCAGATCTCTTCTTTTTGTAGAACTTGAATTCCTTTCCATAGACCTTTCCAAAACCAGGAGCAGTTTTGTTTGGTCTTTTCTAGAGTGAGGGGAGGGAAATTTGGGAAGTATTTAGATTTTAAAACCTTAGAGGTGAGGGAATCTGGGTTTTGTAACATTCTCCACGTTGTTTTAGTAATCATTGCTATGTTGAATTGTTCGGATTGTTTGAAACCTAGCCCACCATTCTCTAGGGGGGCACACATTGAATTCCAAGATTTTAGGCACCAACCTCTATTACTTTCTAGAGAATGTCCCCACCAGAAGGTTCTATTAACTGTGTCCATTTTCTTGGTTATCTCTTTGGGTATGACAAAGCATGTCATTTGATAGGTTGCCATAGTATCTGCTACATGTTTTATGCAAATTCTTCTGCCAGCTGGAGAGAGGAGTTTGCTACTCCAGCCTTTGAGACGAGCTTTCAGTTTTTCCAGGATCGAGATGAAGCATTTAATTTTTGATTGATGGGTGAAGAGTGGGACCCCAAGATATTTTCTTCTCACTTTTAGAATTGCTAGGACTTCTCTTATTTCCCATTGGAAACAGAGTTACTAAAAAAAGCTCCAGATTTGTCATAGTTTATCAGTTGTCTAGAGCCGGTACTGAAAAGCTCAAGAATATGGACAAGGTTTTTGCACTCTTTCGTTCCAACTTTCGCAAAGAGAAGGCAGTCATCAGCAAAAAGGAGATGAGAGATATAGGGAGAGGATTTACCAAATGTTACTCCACTAATGAGTTTTTGTTTTTCCGCTTCTTGCAAAACTCTTGAGAGGGCTTCCATACAAATAATGAAAAGGTGAGGAGATAGTGGGTCTCCTTGTCTGAGGCCCCTAGATGGTTTAAAAAACCATGTCGGGGACCCGTTAATTAGAACAACACTAGTGGTTGTTCCTATACACTGATATGTGAGGTCGATCCAATCTTTACAAAATCCCATTTGTTCCATTATTTTGGTAAGAAAAGTCCATTCCACCCTATCAAAAGCTTTAGACATATCAATTTTTAGGCCCATATACCATTTTTCTTCTGTTTTTTTCCTCTCTGATCTCATAGTATGGATAATCTCATGGGCTATAATTATATTATCTGCAATTTGTCTACCATGGACAAAAGCAGATTGATATGGGGAGATTAGCTTGTCTAGGAAAGGTTTCATCCGACCCGCTAGAAGTTTAGAGATGATTTTGTAGATGGTGTTGCAAAGAGATATGGATCTAAAGTCATTTGGGGATGAGGGCGATTCAATTTTGGGAATTAGAGTGATGAAATTGGAGTTGAATTCTTTCAAGATGAATTTTGTGGAGAAAAAATCTTGCACCATTTTTATGACTTCGTCTTTCAGGAGAAACCAGTTTTTCTGGAAGAAAATAGCTGGAAAGCCATCAGGGCCCGGAGATTTATTAGGATGCATATAAAAAACAATGAGTTTAATTTCTAATTCAGAGGGGATGGCCATCAATTTTTCATTATCCAACTCATTTAAGCATTTAGGGATGAGGTAGAGGATTTGGTCACTTATATTGGGTTTAAAAGAAGTGGCCATGGAGGCAAAATGTTGTTGGAAAGTATCTTCTAATTCCTGTATATCAGTGCTCCAAGATCCATCATTCTTTTGGATAGTTTCTATTCTAATCTTTCTTGCCCTATAAGTGGTTGTAGAGTGAAAATACCCTGTATTTTTGTCTCCTAGATGCAAATTATTTTCTGTAGCTTTGGTTTTCCAGAACCCTTCTTCATAATTGTACCACTTTTCCAGATCTTTTTGTATGTTCACCACTCTAGGATTGTTGTCTTGTAGGTGGAGGTTGTTTTTGGCATGATTGAGATTTTGGTTGAGTTTTTTAATGTTTTGTTGGATGTTCCAAAGAATTCTCTATTCCATATTTTGATGTTAGACTTCATATTTTTGAGTTTTGACATTACCTGAAAGGCTGTGGAGCCTCCAGGTTTGGGATCCCATGCTTCTTCAATGACTTGGAAGCATGAGGGTTCTTCAAGGTAAATGCCAAAAAATTTGAAAGGTTTTGCTCCATCTTTCCAGCAGGGGGAGGTTTTTAGCAGAATTGGGCTATGGTCGGATCCTAGCGGGGTCAAGTGACAAACTAGATTTCTTGAGAAAATATTTAACCATCTCCGGTTGGCCAGGGATGTATCCAATCTAGCTTCTATAAATTCATGTTTTCTCTCTTATTTGACGAAGTAAATTTGTAGCCCACAAAACCTAGGTCCAGAAGATCAGCATTATTGATTAAGTTGTTGAAAAATAAACTTTCTGTTTGGTCCACCTCATTTTCTCCTTTTTTTTCCTCCTTATTTAGAGTAAAATTTAGGTCACCTAGAACTAACCATGTGACCTCAATATTACTAGCTAATTTTTTGAAGTACTCTCAACTAGTGTGTTTTCTCAATCTATAAGGACACCCATAAGTTCCAGAAATCATCCAGAAGTTTCCACTCGTCTTACAAGTAACTAACGCGTCTATTTGACTATTAGTAGTATTCACTATTGTTATAGACACTTTGTTAGACCAAGCTAAAGCCAAACCTCCTGCAGTTCCTATTACACCTGTGGGTTCCACTATTTCCATGTTTTGATATTTGAGTTTGAGGAGTAGGGATTTTATGAAGGGTTGTTTATTTTTGGTTTCTTGAAGGAAGAGAATATCCATGAGCATGTTCTTGAATGAGTTGTTTCGGGTGGTTTTGAGTGGCTGGTTTTCCGATACCCCGGCAATTTCAAGCTATGAAATTTAGCAAGCTATGGAATTTAGCGACATGGTGTTAATTTTTGGGGATCGGAAAAGTTGTGGAGAGGATAGGATATGAAGAGGCTTGTAATCTGGATGAAGATGGTTGTTTAAATTGAACTATTGTTTGAGAAATTACAGGGTTTGGTATGGGATGGTTTTTTGCAGCAAGTGTCTCTTATCGCTTGGAGGCAAAAATGTGATAATTTTTGGGGATCGGAAGAGTGGTGTGGAGATATGGGGGTTGTATAGGGGTTCCTTACAGAGATGAGAGTATCAACCTCACAGACGAGTAGTACTCAAAATTAATAACATCCAGCAGATACTTTGAAGTAATGTAGGCAAAATTTTGTAAAGATTTCCTAAGATGCTGAGTATGAAGTAGAGTAGTCTTGAAAACGATAGCAGATAAAATATGTAGTACTATATGCAAAAAAGTACGCGACCAAACTATTGTTTGAGAAATTACCTGGCTGGTCTCGGTTTGTGCCTCCCTTTGCTTAGTCCTTGCACGATCTTTGGCTTCTTGTTGCAGCTTATATGTCTTGTTTGCAACAGCCAAACTCTTTCTCCGCAAGTGTACACCTTTTTCAGTGACTCTATGGAATTCACGGGCTGAGGGTGGATGGGTTTTCTGTGGGATGGATGGAGATATCATTAGTTGGTAAGGCAGACGGTATGGGGAGGGGTATTAGGTGCTTTGTTCAGTATTTGTCCTCCGCAACATTTGATTTGAATCATCAATCCTGATAGTTGTACTTCCTTCAGTTTTTCGAACAACGCAGGTTTTCATCACCCCTTTCATCTGCGCTTTTCCTTTGTCTGCTATGGAGTTCTTGATGACTACATATCTTGCTCTTTGTGTAACTAGAATTTCTGCTTCTCCTTTACTAGTGTTTGGCTCAAGTTCTGTGCACTCTTCATCTGTTTCTTCATTAATCAAATTCTCTTCCTCCTCCTCTTCCACTTGATTTAAATGTTCCAAGTTGGCTGACCCTATCTTCATCTTGAGCCCTTCTGCATATCTTTTCATATTGGTTTCAGTTTCAGTTATCAGGTCACTGAAAGGCATATTAGAAGCAGATGGGAAAGCTTTGCCCTGAGGAATTTTGAGGTTGCTACCGTAAGAAATTTCTTTTAGTTTTCCGGCAATAGGGAAAACAGGGATGCAAGATTGAAGTTTTTAGTAGTTTCGAGACTCTTTTGATGGCTCAGCAATGAGACTATTCAGAGTTTCTATAGATTTTCCAGTCAGAACAATGGGTTTTTGGATGTTGATTCCTGTACTCATGGCTTTAGAAGGTGGGGATGAAGTCTCTTTTGGTTTGTAGTTTTTTATGGGATCGTCAAAAAACTTTTTTGGTGAAGGGGTTGGAATGAAGGTGAAAGTTTGTGGGTTTGAGGGACCATTACGAGGGAAAGTGGTGGGTAGGGGGAAATCTTCTATAATAAAATTATTAGAGAAGTTGAATCCATGAGTGGGGAAAGATTGCTTGGGAGCTGGGGTTTGGGATGAGAAGGACAAAGAGGGGTTTCTGTTGATGGGTGGTTGAGGCCATATCTCACAAGAGTTTTTGTTGTGCTTAGGGTCAGGGCTGTGCGAGCTTGATGGACTAACCGATCTCTTGAGCGAGTTTTGTTTGTTGTAAACTACAATTTCTGTTTCCACTTCTCTACTTCTAGCTAGATTTGATGACGATCCTTAAAACATCACTGGAGCCATGTTGGTGAATATTGGCTCTTGGTCGATGATGTTCCTTGGGGTGCAGTTATTTTCAGGAGATCCGACAGGAGAGACGATGGGGGTGAAAGAGATAGTACATTTGCTTGACTCTGAGGCTGAGGATGAGTCAATGGATGCAGTAGAGGAACTTTTAGTTTCGTCCAAGTAGCAAGGTATGGAAGGATGATTGATAACCCTACAAACTTCACAAATATGGGGTAACCCAACATAGAAGAACTTTACAGTAATCTTTTCATCTTCTTGGAGGTCTAGCGGAAGATCTGATATAGAAGGTTGGTTTACACTGAGCACTATTTTAACTCTTGGAGTTTTTTGAGTAAAGTTTGTATCTTTCGGGTACTTAATGTCAATGACCGCACCTTTTAACCTCTCAGCAATCAAGTATAAAATTTTGTTGTACCATTTGTACGGAGGTAGGTTGAGAATGCAGACCCACTATGCTTCATAAGACAGATCAACCAAGGAAGGTTCGATGTTTGGCTCGTACAGTTTGAGAAGAAGCAGAAATTTACGAAATTTTTCTGGTGATGATTCCTTTGCTCTTCTAGCATCATTCTGCGATTTGAAGCTCAAAATCACTCGATTTTCTTCTGTTGGTCTTCCGATTAAGAGTGTATCAGGTTCATAGTTTAGCTGCCAATAAATTTTGAGTTCTTTTTTAATCGTTTTAGCTTTAAAAATTTTTTTGGAGTAAATCTTTCCTATGATCATAAGGTTGCTGTTTTCTTTGCCCATTTTCCGATTATCTGAGTTGATAACCAAAGGGGATTGAAGAGAAAGTTTTGACTGCATTTTGTCTGCCATAACTTGATCGACAGTAGGGTGGGGTTTTTCCATTTTAGATTGAAAAAGACTTGAGTTGCACAACTTATTCATAAAGGATTTCAGACATGTTTCTAATGATCTTGTGTACCAAACCATGACTTTCAAACTGAACTATCTTTTCTCAACCAGGACTCGAGAAATCTTCCCACTAAACACGGTAAACATACCACAGTGAGAAAAAATAGTAAAATTCAGCAGAAAGTTGAACTCATTGACTTGTTGGTCCATATCTGCCTCAGCGTATTGAAGAAGCATAGACAGCATGGAAGACGACTGAAAGTTGGTGTTGAATATAACTGCAATAATGAAAATCATAACTGAACTGGAAGTGGCGAGGGGACAGGGGGTTGGGAAAATCAGCAGAAAAGAGGGAGAGTCACTGTGGAAGATGTACCTGCAGAAATAAAGCTCAAAGGAGAGTTAATAAGCTGCAAAGACCAAACTTTACCATACAAGGAAAGAGCTGGGAGTTCAAACCAGCCAAGTAAGGACCTTGACTTAGTGCATCTTTATGTTAGTAGCACTAAAAACAAATTTAGAAGAAGTAGCTGGTACTGACAGTACTGAGAGAGAAATAAATTATGAAAGCCTTGTTTCAAAATCAGAGCACAAACAAAAACAATGGTGGAGAAGAGGCGATCCACGGATTCAAAAATATAATTTTAAAGAGAGATATCGTTGAAAATTAACGGACCTTGGGGAAAAGAGAAAACTCAGAAATATGAGAGTAGCTAAAATAACGTTAAAGTCTATCAGGCATGAAGAACTTGAAGTTGAAAAAAAATTAACTAAATAAAAGCAAAACAAAAATAACACATTCAGGAGAGAAAGACATTTGTAAGTAGTAGACAAACACTCTTAGAAGAAGTCACTAGTGGTGATGACTGAGCTTTGATTAAACGAGCTTTGAAAGCTGTATCTAATTGAAGTGAAGGTGTTCATGAAATTTTTAACGGTGACTGAGTCAATCGCCCGATTCGCAGAGCCTCATTTTTTTCTCCATTCCTAAATATTTGGGATCCTTCTTTTTCGATCAATCTGATCCCTTTCTTATTAAAAAAAAGAAAAATAGAAAATCAAACCAATGACAGCCACATTCATGCTTTAAAATAAAAAATGACTGCCACATGAGCTAGGAAGATATTGGGCTATGCTACAAACAGTTCTTACTGCAGTCCGTGCCATTTTGGACTAGATTATTTACTCTCTAGTCCAAAAACTTCGTGGAGATTATAAAGTGTATTTTCTAAATGCCTAAAACATCCTTCCAGGTCTAATTAGTATCAACACATGTAAATGTTACTAGTAGTATGTTACTACATACTAGTAATATCAATACGGTGATACTACATATTAATATGTACTATACTAGTAGTAACAAAAATATCTTATTGTTACTAGTAAATTAGGTAACTACTCTACTATACTAGTAGTATACTAGTAGTAACATGTAGTATCAATACATAACAATTTTTTGATATGTAGTATCAATACATAACATACTACATATCAATATGTAGTATCAATATATAACATACTACATATCAATATATAACATACTACATATCAATATGTAGTATCAATATATAACATACTACATATCAATATGTAGTAGTATCAATACATAACATATTACTACTAGTACTAGTTACTACTAGTATACTAGTTACTACATATGTTATTACTACATACTACATACTAGTTACTACTAGTATACTACATACTACATATGTTATTACTACATACAAGTTACTACTAGTGTACTAGTTACTACTAGTATACTAGTTATTACTAGTATACTACATATGTTATTACTACATACTATATATATATATAGTAACATATGTATTAATATACGTAATATTATATGTTAGGGTTAGTAGAGTAATTTTACTCTTTTCAAAACTTTTTTGGACTAGCGAGTAAATGTGTTTTCCCGTTGGACTAG